>VURO01037917.1:0-22701 GCA_015108175.1 Pelvicachromis taeniatus
CTGCATAATTGCTTTCCTCATCGATGAATTATTAATTCTAGTTGCTCTGAGGTCTTTTGACAGGATAAGGTCGTGACAGTATGCCCCCATGACACATACACTCTCATGTTTAACCCCCTAGTGCCATGTTAAAAGTACTCCAGTACTTCAGACCAAAGTGAGGTGAAATATCCAACTAGCCAAGGAGGAACTAATGCTACCTACCACTGGTAGTTACTTTAAACCTAAAGACATTTAAACCTGAAGACAAGAACAACAGTTTTTACTCATAACAAGTTTTTTCAATATTTCAACTGTAAATGTAAAACAAACACTATGCCAATCCAAAGTGACTTGTTTGATGTCTTAAAGTTTTTTGTGTTTTGGTTAGTTTTTTTGTTATTGCCATCAACACATCTGCGTGACGCTAATAATCTACCAGTTTGTTAGCCACTATTAGCATAACACAAGCTACAGTAAATCTTTGATTTAACTATTGGAGGTGAGGATGCGCGAAACAAAAGAAAATTATAATGAAGGGTTTCTTTCTGTCGCCTAATTGGCCTTTGGGGTATAATTATGCATGCAGACATGACTGAAAAATGAAACCCCACTTAACAAATCTGGAAATGATTTTATTACAGTGCTGCGCGAAACATATTTGTTAGGCATCAGATTTTTTTTCTAGCAGTAGAAAAAAAACACAATCTCAAAACAACATATATGTCCTTGACCTTGGGGACAATCTGGATGAGAACCCACTGGGTTGTACTAAATTCTTCAAATTACTGTAGGAGGAGTAGCAATGCATGTGAACTGTGGACAGATGGACAGTGGGACACTCCCAGGATACAGATGGGAGTTTGGCCGAAACTACGATGTGTTTTTTACTGCGAATCTTGCATCGTGCGAGGCCCCAGCGCAGAAGGTCTACAGCAGCAGTGATTATATTTATTTTCAGAAACACTGATACAACTTTTCTGACAACTCTGATAACCAAAGACTCTCTTTCCGTCATCTCGGCTCATGGAAACTGAACAGGGTGGGCTTTACGAAGCAGTGTAATCAATCTTGTTTTCATGACAGTTGGACCCCAGGAATCCAATTGTAATGTGAAAATAAAATGTGATTAATTGGCCTAGTCCTAGATGGAGTTGAGATGCATTGTTTGGCGACAAAATTGGCATTCGTGGAATAAAAGCGGCAAACAGCCATAGTTCTGCTGGAAAAAGTCTGATATTTCTAAATGTCCATCACAAAGGTTACAGCAGCAGTACAAAGGCCCAGGTAATGGCCTCTCAGGAGGTTTTCATATACATAACACTCCAGTGCACAAATGAAGTATTAAGTAATATATGGAAACAAAGAGAACCAAAAGTAGGCTTTATTACCAGCTACTCTCACCGTCACATAGCTGGTCAACCGTTGGTTTTGGAGGGTTACGGGAGGGGAGGGGAGGTTGAAGGAGTTTCCAACATTATGAGTAGATCTAACAGCTTTAACCCATCTGGTTCCTGAAAAATGTTCTTTCACTTTTTTATTTAGACATGTGTCTGATAAAACACAATGTTTAAACAAGAAATAATATATGACATCAATGTTATCTGATGTATAAGTGTTTAATTTAAACCTGTTAAGAATAATGCAATACCCCTACCAAATAATAACTTTAAGATTGTCTTTGATTATTTGTTTAACTTGAATATTAATTGCGCCGGGGCCTCACAGTTATTGGTGGCAATGTTGTTGATTTCCTGGCTTTTCTCTCGTAGTCTCACACCAGGTGTGAGCCTGTAAATATTTTATGGAGCCTCGGTGCTGTGCTACTGGCACACAAAGGCTGTTTTCAGCGCCCTGGACAGCAGCGGCTCTCTGGAAACAGAGGCCTATCAGTTCGGCTTGGGACGCAAACAATTTTCAGCACAGCTAAAATTAAATTAGGGGAAGGGGCAAGCCAGAGAGCAGAGCTGCCACATTGCTCAACACGGCAAGACTTCTTTAGTCCTCACATCAGGCATTCCATGGCAAAATGAAAAAAGGGAGAGGGGAAAAATGCATGAAACAATGCGCTGTCTGTGTGGGTATCCAGTGAAAAAGCCTAAAAGGCATGTCGGAGATATGAAGGGTGCCAAGTTGACTTCTCTGCATGTAAAGACAGATGGAGCCAAACTAGATAAAACAGAAAACAGCATTGTAAGGACGAGACATCCATATTCATATACTTGGATGTACTTGTGCTTACATCATTCACTCAACATAGGACGACTTCACCCTTTACTAGACATCACACCCCCATTAAAACGAAGTACAACTTCCTCTAGATTTCAGCAGCCAGTCTTTGATCCTAAGCTAACCTGATAAGTGTATCTTCGCTTTTGAACACCAATCAAAAGCATTTTTTGCATGAGCCAAATGAGCCAGAATAGCTGTTCGGCAATATGTTAATCATTTCAAGCCGGACACCGCCCAACGGTAACTGCCGATAGAGCTAGCAGCGCAATATAAATACCTGGCACGTCCTCTCAGATAGCTTGTTAGCTCACAAACTTATCATAGTCTGCATGATAACGTTGCCATAAATTTGGAAAATGCCTTGTTTCATTTGCTGCTTCAAGCAAAATGAAAAAAAAAAACAGCATCTATCAAATCAAACACTGCTGCCTGCTATGTTGTTCAGCATTTTATCTCTAATTTTGAGGTTATTTTGCCCTCATGGATAGCTACCGTATATAACAGTGATATTCACATTATCCCAACACTTTTGCTTTATAATATGTGCAGCATTGTCTTTCCACCTGAATTTATAAAATCAACAAAAACTTAATTTAAAAAAATGCAAACCAATGCAAAAAAACAACCATCATCATAGCTGGCCAAAGAAAAATTTACCACTCCTCCAATCCCAGGTCAGTAAATCTCTTATCGCTCCAATCGTATTCAATCTATTTACTCCAGAAAGTTGTACTGAACAGAGAATACTTCTTATTAAATCACTTGATAAGACTGATTGTATAAAACGAAGTTTAGCGTTGAGCCACCTGAGGCTACACGAGGAGCTCTGTCTGCAAGAACGGGGACACTCAGAGGTCAGCATGCCAAGCAATCCACGGTCTCTAATTCCACACTGCACTTCTGAATGAATGCTGGCTATTAATACCCGAAATATCAGGGATGCCTTTGCTAGACAACTCCAGAGAGAAACAGGGGCCAGCAAGGAAGGTGAGATCGTAAAGAAGAGTGAGGAGAGGTGACTGATATCTGCAGGTCAAAGTAATGCTGCTGCATAACTGCTGCAATAGGAATGACTCGCGTAAGGGAACTATGTTAGTCTGATGGCTAAAAACAGCCCTACAGCAAGATGGCTCTAAATATTGTTATAAAAGCAAAAAAATGATTGAGAAGAAAGAAACTCCCTAAATTGCAAAAATAAAAGATAAGACTGACCTGATTGCTCCAGGCGCAGTACAGATCACAGATCAACCTCCAGTTGTTGTTAATCATACAGTCGAGAACTTTAAGATGAGCCATTTTCACTGAAGTAACATGAGCCGCCCAGACACCTGCCCCTCAGCTGTGTGTACCATACCCCGCTGTGCCCAGCAGCACCCTGCTGGCACCGTCGCTACTTCTTCTCCACCCCGGAGAGGCGAGTGCGAGGAGGCGAGAGAGAAGCATCAGCAGAAGGGTACGTCCACGTGCCCATCTGCAAGCCCAGCAGGTACCCTGTCAGCTGTGGCCATCGTCCCAGACACGCTTAATGAACAATATGTTAATGATTCAGGCTGCACAGAAACTCAGGGGATTATCTTAGCATTTAAAAGAAAGAAAAAGAGAGAGGAGCGGGAGAAAAAGCGCTAACAGCATGCTGACCGGCGGCGGAGACTCCTAAAAGAAAACGCAGAAGGATGCGCCTCTCCTTGCTCTGTGCCTCTGCGTTTTGCTAGGCTCTTTTTGATGTTCTCTGTCTCTCTTCCAGGCTGGCTGTGCCTCCCGGTGCTCGTCTCTGCAGTGGTACCAGGCACAGGCAGCTTAAGATTGAGAGCGGCACAGGATCACTTAATTTACATGCATCAGGCCACAATGCAGGACGTAACCAACTGATTACCCTCCTCTCTCACTCTGCCTCCTTAAAAGTCTCTGTCTTTGACTTGTTCTCATACTGAAACTCAATTAAATACTTGTAATACCTAAAGAGGGTTTAAGATGTCCTGCAAAAAGGTACAGCAGGGAGGCGCTATACAAGCGCTCTGCCTCAACCTGAAAACCTGAGTGATGCTGCACTTTGCCGGCAATGCGGGACATTGTGCAGCCTGAGTTATTTATTTCATTACTCTGCAAAAAAGTCTTCATACTGTGCCGCAGCCCCCACCTTCACGGAGCAAAGTCCCACTTTGCTCGCTTACTAAGTAGTCGTGTCTGTTAAGTAAACGAGCGTCCAGTTTAAGACTTCCTCTCGCTGTGGGATATCAAGGAAATCGAGCTTTTAAGAGAGACGAAAAAGTATGCAATGAATCATTTTAATATGTGAGAAGACAGAATCTGCAAACTACTGGATGCCAGTAAACAGCTGCCTGGGACTACTTATGTTTCTTCCACTCCTTTGATGCTCTATGACGTCCAGATGCTTGTGACTGTGACATTCGCTGTGAGCCTGCTTCATCAGGGAGATGCATTAAACCCACTTCAAATGAGAGACGCCATAACTACAAAGCAGCCCGAGGTGGGGTTTAAAATGTTCATACATTTTTAATAAAAGCTTCTGTTTTTTTCCTTCTCTAAAGATGTCAAAGCCTGAGCAGGAATTATAATTAAATGTGTGCAAAATTCAGAATAAATAATCCATAAAATTATCGTGCCCTAATTTAAAAATGTTCAACTCCTGAGTGACGTCTGCACACACACAAGGGACAACAGTGGACTGGCACCAACAGAGGCAGCAGTGCTCCTTTCATATTTTTAAAAAGAAGAGTGAGACAGCTTGAGTAATCATGCAGACATGCGACTGTGTCAGGTCAGGAGGCTACAAACAGTCTGGCCCGAAAGGTCAGCCAAGTCCCCACACTCGACCAGAGACCAGACATGGCGACCCAAAACTCACTGCTCACTCTTAGGAGACCAGCTCAGGAGATGACCACTCACTGGCTCTTCTCTGCTTTTACCTCTGAGTTGTAGTGCTATTTATTCACCTAGATTGCTCTGATGTGAGTTTCCCTCTTTCAGGAATATCATCCATAGAGATGTCGACATTTTCTTTAAGCTCCTGGAACTAAAGGGGGTGTTCACTGTGGGAGTTTGTGGTGAGCAATTTCCATTTTCCTTCTACCAAACTACACGCTCCACCTGGATCACAGTGCAGACACAGTAAGTGCCTGAAACCGCAGTTCCTCACCCGGCCACTCGAGGCTTGCTTCATTCCCTATGGTCTCACATGCTAAAATGCTGAACTTAACACCAAAGCACGCTTATAGCCTAGTATGAAAAACTGTTTAGATATATATGAATAGCTCCCTACTTTGTAACAACTGTAAACGTGTGAATTTACTTATAATAATGCATGTGAATATATAAAAGCTTTAAGCTAGGCTTAAAGTGTGGCCTGTGTGTGCCAGCATAGTGTCCTAGGTCTCAGGACGCTGTGTTTACACTGTCTCTGCCTTTTAGAGAATCTTATTGTAATTATGTGACAAACATTACAGCTTACTGTGACGTACAATTCAGCCAAAAGGTTTTGCTTCAGTTCTCATGAGTTTCTTAGTCTGTTACTTACCATTAATCGGCCTATATCTGTGTCTATAATAGGGCTGTGCGATATAACCAAAATCTCAGATATAAAACATTTCTCGCCCCGATAACGTTGTATATGGCAAACATTTTACATTTTCTGGAAATTCTGTGAATCTCGGGCAACTCCACTTGTGTGAAGTGTTTTCTGCTGGGCGTCATGTACCTGGAGTCGAGTGTTTTGACCGATGCATGAAACTATACATTTTTAGACATAAGTTGTAATGGCTGTCATTTTCTTTGTGAGTCTTTATTACGTGGCATGCTGCGAGAAAAAGCCTGTTCTAACGTTCGAGTCTAAGGTTTGTTTTTTAGCACCTGACGGGTTTTTTTTGCTTCTCATCCGTAAACTTCCTTCATACTGTTTCACATGATTCTTGTGTAGATGGTTGAAGAGGTTTGCTGTGTTTGAGTCTGTGGTGGGGACCGGTTTGCAGCATAATTTGTATAGTACAGTTTTCTGGTCTGTGTCAGACATAACCAAACCATGTCCATGCTACAGAGGTAACCTCTTGTTTAAGAATAAGGTCCTCGATTTGTTTTGTTTGGTCCTTCTGTGTGGAGCTACCTGGCTCTGCCTCATCTTCACTGGCCATGCTGGTGTTCTCTGTGCCTGCATCCATGTGGTGACTGTAAGCGCCATTTATAGTTACTTCATGTTTTTATTTGAGGTAATTTGTTTGATGCAAATTCTGAAATTTGATGTTTGAGAATGATGCATATTGTCATCATTTCAGTTTATTTTGAAAAGTTTCAATGGGATCTTGATCTTTATTGTAAAAGGTTTATGTGGAAAACAAAGAAGCAGACGCCGGAGCCACACGATGGTTTTACAGTCATTGTTGCTAACGGCACCGCGTAAAAACAGTCGCTTGTCTTTACATAGTATGGTTATTTTAAATATAAGAGAAAGAGAGAACTTTAAGAAATGAATATAGCCACTACAGTGACCATCAAAACGATGACAAATATTGCCGTAAACAGTTTATTTTGCGACACCAAATGTAGTTTGTTAACCAAGTGTAGTGACTCTAGCTGGTAACTTAGTACCTCACCCTTACATCCACATATGTTCACTTTCAGAACAAAAAGCTAATATGTAAATTATGAAACTGAGGATGAAGTCACAGTGGCTATCTCTATCTTTTATAGACAGTCTATGGCATCTAGCTGTGAGGAGAGGCTGACAGTCGTGGGAGTGACAACATGTAAATGTAGATATTTGGTGTGAAGCCGTGCAGACTGGAATTAAAACATGCATATTTGATTTTACTGTGAAATTGCTTCTTTAAACTTACAGCTAACTTTGCCTCCAGAGGGGAGGCACCAAATATGTATGATTAGCTTAAAAAAATAACCACATTGGTGGAGGGGGCTTCTGTCAAGACGCTTAGCAAGACAAGCCAAAATATCACATAGAATAAGTCAAAACATGATGTCAGTCAAACCGCCCAGCTGTCTGCAGACTTCCTGGCAAGATTAAAGACATCAAAGCCGATGTTTTGACATCTTATGTTTAAAACAAAATACAACAAAATGCTTAAGAAGTCAGGGGGATTAATACAAGCAAATCTTCGACCAATATCTCCAACAAGGACTCGCTGTTCCCACAATATCTAAATCTAGGCCAGGCAATTCTAATAAAGTACGTCATTCCTTGGCAATGTTTCAAAAAAGCGAAATTACCTCTTAAAAGGCATCAAAATGTTTCTGAAAAATATTCTCAAAGCACTTTGTGAGAGAGGACTTTGCGTCAGTTCAGTTTTCCTTATAATAGCAGAATTTGTTTTATATTTCTGAAAATTAAAGAATCATGTTAGTCCAAATTATCTCATGCTGGAATAATTTAAAGCATAAAATGCTGAATTACTGACACACAACTGTCTGAATAACATCTAGACAGTGAACCGCTGTGACATCATGCAGCACCATGTGGCTCCAAAACTCCCTCCGTCACAAGCCAGGAATAGTCTGGTAAAGAGCAAAAGCATGTGCCCTCCCCCCACAATGAAGCCAATATAATCCAATCAATTGTGAGTTATGGATCTCGTGGCGCTCTCACGCAGGCAGTGCCACACGACCTCCCGTTCAAAACAACACATAGCGCATGTGTGTTCCACGGATGTCCACGTTACCTCAGTTCACTGACGGAAAATAGATGAGGCCATCAGGAAGAGAATGCCATGAAAGTCACGAAAGGACACGAGGCTTATTGAGACAGCAGATGGATGAGCTGGGTTATTAACATCAGTGGAGAAGAGGGAGAGTTAATACACATCATAATTAACATTTTTATTCACTCCAAATCCATCCAGACAGATGATTTTTAGAACTGCTAAACAGAAAATGCAGGTAAAGAAATCCCAAGGAGGTGGAGCGAGGCATCTGCTAATAGGAAGATGCCTATTAGCATCTGTACGAGAAAGTTTTCTAAAAACAAAAGGTTTTTAGGTGGAAGTGTCTTTAGTCAAGATACTGAACCTCCGCCCCCCCCCCCAAAAAAAAAACCCATTGCGCTATGTGTCATCAATCTGTGTATGTGTGTGGCATTTGAAAACTCTACTGTATGTGTTCAAACTCAAACCTCAGACTCCAGCATACTGGCTCAGGATTAGTTCTGCTTGGACCAAGATGACAGTAAGAAAGTCATTATTGAACAAGAAGGCCATGACAAATGAAGCCATTTGGTAACCTTAGTTTCAAGAAGCCAAACAAGAAAAAACAGCTGCAAATCAATTTGTTTTGTTAAGCTCTTTCAAAAGTTATGGAGTTATTGTGTTAAATAAACATGACATCAACGGTGACCCAAAATAATCTGATTATGACTTGTGCTTTGAGAAATTAGTATGTCTAGAAAAGCATTGCCTAAATACAGCCTATTTTACCCCATTTAATGTCTATAAACTAAAGTTTATAAAACTAATTAAGAATCACATTTGCTATTGTTTGTTTGAATAATGTACAAAATGGTTTCATTATTATTTTTTTGTAAAACAAATAACTGATCTATCCACTATCTTGTTACCCTAAAAATCCATCCAGCCTTTCCCTTCTCTGAAGCCAGGTCGAGGAGGCAGCAAGCTTAGCAGGGTATTCCTGACACCCTATTTCCCAGCAACACTTTCCAGTTCAACCAGGGGAACTTGAGGAGTTCACAGTTTCAGATGATATATATAATCTCTTCAGTAGCTTCTGGGTCTACCCCGGGGTCTCCTCCCAGTTGGGTGTGCCTGGAAAGCTTCCAAAAGGAGGTGCCCAGGAGGCATCCAAACCAGATGCCTTAACCACCATACTATCTCCTTTCAACATGAAGGAGCAGGGGCAGAGGCTAGGCAAACTCTTTTCGGACCTTTGTATTTGCGACTATACACTTTCGGTCATCACTCGGGTCTCATGAACATAGGTGACGGCTGGAACATAGATGGACTGGTAAAATAAAAAAAAGAGACGTTCCGCTCAGTTCTCTCTTGACTAAAACAGTCCGGTACAATGCTTTTATTATTGCTGACATTACACCAATCCACCAGTCATGACTAAGGCATCCCCAGCAGCCATATGGTCATCCCCAGCTCCTTTGCCTAGGATGCTGCAACCCACTGGGACCACTTTTTTCTACCAAAGATCCATGGACTAAAAAGTTTCTGTGGCCTAACTCCAACCAAAAACACCCCTGACTTTAAATCAGATGATTAAATCGCAGAAGTTTTCTAGTATTAACTGTTAGCTTGTCATTTAGTAACTGTGGTCAAGAGTTTCTACCAGCAGCATGTATCCCAACAGTCCGGCAGGCCTGAACACCAGCAAACAATAACTCAAAAGAACTATAAAAGAAAGAAAAAATTAGAAAACAACAGGCAAATATTATGACTTCATACTTATTTACCCATTCAGCTGACATGCTTCCATGTCTCTCCTCTCACCCACCATGTGTGTGCAGAGCATCACTTGCCCAGCTCACCTATTTCTCTTGTGTCACTCAGTTAGCATCATAGCACATGGAGAGCGCTCCAGTATGTGCAACATTAAATACACTCAAGCTGACCTGACCAGTTCCACGTATTTCTGTGAACAACTGCCAGACTGCGATCAAGAAACTGTTTAGTTTGGTGTATCACACTTTAAAGGCCATATTAAATAAACTTCAGCAGCTTCCAGTGGCTTCTCTGCCATCCATTCATGAAATCATTCCTTCATCAGAGTGCCCTTGTTCATTTCCACTGCTGATGCTAACAGGAAATAATGTGGTTTCCTGCCAAGACCTCAGAGCCCAGACTAACACCACAGGTTACGATATGTGTTCTGATAACAGCCTGTTACACAAGGTCCTTTTAAAAACAAACACTGCTAATGCGCTGAACTGAAGAAGCTTCTCAGATGAGAGGAGAAACGTCTTCAAGAAACTTCAAGCTCCTGAGATTACCATGACCTGGATGACTGAGAACCTACGCAGACACTGTTAATGCACGTGCTGCTATACAGCATATGCTTCACTTACAAAATAAATAATAAATGTAAGAAAATGTCATCTGAAATGTGCACCCTTTTTCGGTGCGTGTGTTCCACATATTCATTATCTACCAGCAGCCACAGCGCAGTGCATTACATAATCTGTGGTTCATGAAGCGTGCAGGGTGTAGAATATGACAGGATGAAGGAGGAGGAGTGTGAATACCGCCTTAAGAAATGTGCTATGCAGATCAACTGAGCACACAGCTGAGCAGTGTATGTCATGCCTCGGAGCCAAAGACAGAGCCAGATAGGGGGCAAGTGTTGATGGAGGTGCCTTGGGCATGTGTAATGGATAGTGTATCATGCTCACTGAGCATTAGACTGGTTCTGTTCTGCCTGTCTGCCTACATGTGCACCCCCCCACTACCACCATCACCAAAACTCCTAGCACCTCCTGCCATCTTCATTCTGCTCACCCTTAATCTTACGTAGGGGCGGGAGCATCCAGGCAGTAGAGGCCGTGACACTGAGCCAACTGGCAACAACAACAAAATAAATAAATAAATAAAAGATGAGGAAAAGGGTTTGTTTTTTTTTCCAGTGGATAAACTCTCATCTTCCCTCTTCCTGCTCCCACCCACTTTTTCCCTCTACACATCCATCCATCAATCATCTATCTGTGCTTGTAACCAGCGGAAAAATAGCGTCCAGCATGACCGCGGCCTATCTGGCCGAGCGGAGGAGCCATACCGAGCGTTAATGTCACCCTCTCCACGAGAGGAAAAGATACGGGTGCAGTCCGACACACATATGCACACATATCCCGGGGTGACCTTGATTTGAGTGCAGCATGCATGCAGATTTCCTTTTTTGTCTTTTCCAGGAAAAAAAAAAAAAGCTGGGAAGCTCGATTCCAGTAAGAGATGCCAAAACACGCACACATGCACTACTCTTTCAGTTTGACCGCCAGAACGAAGGAGAAGTGGCGTTCTCAAATGGGAAAACCCTTCAAAGAGCGTGCTCCTGGTTATTCCCATGACACCTCCTGTGTGTATGTGTGTGTGTGTGTGTGTGTAGCACGTGCGTATGCTAAATCAGAAGCCAGGTCATGTCCAAGTCAATGTCTTGTTTGCAGAACATAAAAGCGCCCTGATCTACTGCACGAGACACATTTGTTTTTCAGATGTATGCAAATCAAAATCCCTTTGTCGCTGCTTTGACTGATAAAACATCGCGGCCCAAACGCTGGTAGATCCTTTGGAGACTTTGCACTCCATGACTAGACATTTCATTTTCATGAAATCAAATTACGGTTGGGAGGTGACACTGAAAATCTGTTTTCTTTTGACGTGTCCAGTTGGGTATGTGTTTGGAGAGAAAAAAACTGACTCTTCATGTCATTTCCACAGAAACTGACCAGTGTTGCATTACCTGAACCCTAAAATGATACTGTGCTGATCAACATTCCCCTTTTCTCTGCTTGTAACGGCATTCGTGAGAAAAAAGGCAGCGATTCCAGTTCAGTGACTCCATTTTTCCCCTCACAGCATTCGTCTTTCCACGGGTTAAATATAGCATCGTAGAAAACACGCGGGAATAGAGGACGGGTGAAAGACAAGCATTTGGACGGGTGAGGAAGAAAAAAAAGTGCAGGGGTTTACAGAATTAGTAGGGGCTATATTTAGTGCAAGAAAGAGAGCATCGCCACTGCTTAGAGCACCATCACTGGTCTCCTCCTCCCCAACATGTACAAGGGATGCAATCGATACGTGCTGGAGAGTTTTATTTCTGTTTTCAATACTTTAAAAACTATTTCTGATTTTCCTTTAGGTTTGGAAACCCTAATTCTTTATTCACTGAAAGTAACAATGAAACTGAAATTCAGGGCTTTGGAGAGAGAAAGGTTTTTCCCAGTAGTAGTCATCGTCTGGACCAAGTATACATAAATGGACATTTTAGACTTACTTCCCTTTTTTTTCTCATGTGTCCCAGAAAAGAGCTAACCTGCTTATATTCTTTTTGGCTTGATATGTTTTGTTCTCCAAACAAAAGGTTATTGAAGACACAAAAACAGGCTCTGACTCCATAGTTAAAAAACAAACTTTTTTCTTTTCAATACATTTTTACTGGAATTTTGAGATGTAAACAACACAGGGCCTCAGCTGCCTCATAACTGCCCTGCTAGCCTGAACGTGACAGCAGGTCGACTAAGGAAAAGAACACAAATAAGACAGACAGACAGTGTGGGGTGTTTTTCTCCTAATGACCCGGGCAGCTGTGTCTAAATTATCACAGAGTTGCTGCCATGGCTTTGGCAGTAGCAGGATGGGGTTTGGTGGGGGCAGGTTTAGAGAGGACACCCCTTGAATTCTCCTCATTAACAAGCCAAGATGATGGAGGTGGGGGTGGGAAGCTGGAGGAAGAAGAGCAGGAGTGCTCTCACTAGACCCCTGGGGGGAGACAGCAGTTCATAAGCAGCCAAGCTTTAAAATTGGGTGTTTGTCTGTGGCAGGCATCAGGTGGATAAAAACACCTGCCTCGCTCATATGTCGGGCCCCAGGCTGCAAATATTCAGGTTAAACACAGGCACTGACTCATGGGTGAGTCACAGCTTCTGCGGCGAAGCAGAGGTGTGATGGAGAGTCAGATTTCAATTGTGTCAACCTGCAGATTCAGTGGGCTGTCCCTGAGCATGCTACGAGCATCAGCTGTGGTTCTCAGCTGATTAAAAGCACTAAGTATCGGACTTCTATTGAAAAAGGAAGCTGGGATGTGGTGATTGGAGTTTTCCGCCGTGTGGGAGAGTTAAGTGATGTTGTGACGATCATTTATTAGATTGCAGAAACGGGTAAGTAGAAAACTTCACTACTGAGACACAAGGAAAAAGTTTTGCCTCGTGGCAGTATGTTTTTACAGACAACATATAAACTAATGTTTGCTGACAATCCAGCCTGATGGCCTCATTAAGATTCACTTTAAATAAAAAGCATTAGCAGACACCTCCTTTTTAACCCCATCAACCACTGCAAAAACAATCCAGCCCTGCTAGGATGCTGAGTTACTCTATTCCCAAACATTTATGTCTTCCATCCTCAGCTAGTACTGACACAGTAAGAGGATTACAGTCACACACACACACACACACACACACACAAACAGATAGAGAGCACCGTTGCCATTTTCTGATGATGGATTAATCCAAAACATGCCACCAGTCCAATGCTGTTATGACATGCTTCAAGCCTAGCTGGTCCAGGATGATGATTATGATGATGTAACTACTGAAGCTCTGGCGCGCAAGAGGAAAAGGATGAGCTCCACAATGTGCCATTTATCAGAGTTTGGCATGCAGACACACAAAGGACCCAGTAAGATTAGCGCCGCAAGTATAAAACTCTCTTTGTGCACTTAAACAGTTGCAAGAGTGAAGAAAAAAAGATGAACCCTGTCACCCCGAACACTGGAAGATGTGCTGTGCGCTACGCTCACACTCTCTTGTTTCCCTTCTTCTTAAATTTTGCCCCAGGTTTTCTGTACGTGATGATACCTCTATATGACAGCGCTGGTGAAGTTAGGGTACTTTGGAGGATTCAGGTGATGAGTTCTGACAAGTGAATCCACATGCAAGCATTTTGCACAACAGCCCAGCTCAGCAGCACAGAGCTCACATTGTGTCAAAAACAGATGCTCCATATGGAAAGGAAAAAATGCCCTTAATGAACTTTGGTGCACTCAATAAACAGTTATATGATCAACTGCCACCATCGTGCAGCTAGTCCTACCTTGCCACATGGAGTTACGGCTCTGTGTTTACGCTCCTCATTGTCCTGGGGTGAATCACTCCAACGTGCTGCCATCATTTCATAGCAAGCCGCAGAGGGGGAAGAAGTCCTTTAGAGCCCACATTGAGGAGGTGAGGAGGGGTGATGAAACCAAAGAAAGATAGAAAGAAAGAAAAAGAAAAGAAGAAAAAGGGTAGGGGAAGATCCTAATCCACACCGTCTTCCTTCTTCATGTCCATCAATGGCTCAAACCTACACACAAATAATAATAATAAAAAGTTAAACTAACTCAAGCCTTTTCCCAGCCATTTGAAAATTACTACAGCCACTGAACGCCACATCCTTGCATTATTATTATTATTATTATTATTATTGATAGAAAACAACACGTCTCTAACAGTTTATAGCGCCTTAAATTCTTACAGAATTAGTAATATGAGTGATATCGTAACACACAGACACCAAAGTGGGCACTCAGTCAGCAACTGTCTAAAATCTAGATCTAGTTCAATTGAAGGAGAGCTAAATGTGAGCGGTGGCAGGTGCATAGGGGGAGTGGGTTTGTGCTCTTTATATGAATGCTTTTAATTAAAGACACACCTGAAATAATAAAATGCACAAAGGCATGCGTGTTAAATCAAAGTCACGTTATTCGTGACTCCATGGGGAGGAAAGTGCACGTCAAGCCCCACGTATGCCACTGCGGTGTAAAAGCCACACATCAGCCACCGTGTATAATACTATATGCTGCTCACTCTCTCTCTCACTCTCTCTCTCTCTCACATGACACAAAAGCTGCATAAAAAGCAACATTTATTTTTCAGCTACTTTAAACAACAAAATCCCCCGTGGCTCTGAATACGGTTCCCTGTTGTTAAATACCAACCAGGCGGACGACAGGTTGTTGCCACAAATGCGAACATTAAAAAAAAGAGAAAAAGAAGAAACCCCTACCTATTACAAATTCAGAAAATAACGCCCAAAAATATCAAAAAAAAACACAGAGTCCATATTTCTGTTGAGAGTAGATAAGCCTCCGTCGATCCAAAGATGGGTTAAAAAGGCTGTCAAGAGATTACAAAGCGGGATATTCAGTCTCCTTACAGAGCTGCACTGACTGAGCGCTCAGGCTCACTACCTGTTAGGAAAAACACGCTGGAAAAAACACGGAAAACGCCCTTCAGTGTACATTTCTCCGTCTGGGAGACCGGACGAAAATTAAACCTCATTCATTTCCACTCATTTGCGTGCTTCAATTCGATGTTAAATTTCTCAAAATAGACACAAAAAAGTAACGTGTACTCCTATGTGGTCCCGGTTGGCGGCGCGACAATCTGTACATAGATTGACGAATCTCCGGACCAGCCCAAAGCTCCGCCCCTCGGCCTGCCTTCCCGCTGGTGGAAACCCAATCAGATGATCAGTTTAAATTTGGAATTTTAAAGCGGGCCAATGGAATGCCTTGTTACATAACAATTTCAGCAAAGAGTAGCAGCTGGTTCATTCTGGTTACTGGATGAAAACTACTATTTGCTACATTTTACTATAGTATTTGACGTTACACTAAACTTATATCCGGGTATGTACGGTACTTTCTACCTCAATCTGTGAAGAAAATATATTTTTACCCATATTATTCTTTTCCAATTCACTTTCCAGTTTTCTTTTTAAATCATAACATGTTGTACACATAGCAAAGTACTATACATACTCCTTTTAAATTATCTGATGTAGTTTTTCTGATAATACTTTTTCATTTAAACTCAAAATAAATTTGAGAGCAGAACCTTTACTCTTTGTTAGAATGGGCTTGTTACTATGTTATCACTTTTGTATTCAAATAGAGTTTCATGTTTTTATATGACTGTGATATTGTCTCTTTAAATTCAGTAATGTAAAATTTAAAAAAGAACGTAAATAAAACAGGGTCTTCTCAAGTGGTTTCTCAATCTCAAGTATTTTAGCGCTTTATTTACTTTAGTACTATATACGTTTTATAAATCTGCTTAGTTGAAAATTACTGAAGTACTGAACTTCTTACCCTCCCACCCCTTTCATCTTCCACTACTGATGACTAATGATCGGCATTCGTGACAATGACAGGGACAACTATACACTCACAGAATAAACAGCTAGTCATTTGCTAATCAGCACTTTATTCCCACACTGTGTCAATAAGCCATTTGAGCCTTTTAAAGCCAGCAAATGAAATCAGAAGAACATCATTGTAAATACTGAAGGGGTGAAAAAAGCCTTGAGGGCCACACATATGCCGAGCTTCTAACTTTCAGCCGGTGAAACATATTTGCCTTTCCATTATCAACTGTAACAGCAGTGTCCTTAACTCTATTACGGTGACATGTAGGGCATGGCAGCCACATGGGGTTCTGCAGAGCGTGAAAAAACAGGGATGCCCAGATGATCCGGACAAAGACAAAGACTGACAGTGTTCTGTTTGCAGGCTACTCCAGCAGCACAATAGAAGATGGGACAATAGAACTCTTTTCACCAATACTGTGGTGAGGTTTCCCCGGTTTCAGAGAGCATCTCTATTGTCTAAAGAGCTGGTGCACCCTCATTCAGACAATGGGTAACTTAAAATGATTCAAGTGAGGCTCTTGCATTATGTGATGGTAAATATGAGGTTTATATTCATTTAATTTGTTTACTGAACCCGTGCCACATTATTCAATGCAGTTGACATCAAGTGTTATTTTGCATCAGAGACAAAACTCAGCTAGAGGTGGAGCATTTTCCCACACACACAACCCACAATCTGCTTCTCTATGAATCACATGTGTGCATAAAAATTCTCCAGAAAACTATAAAAATAAAAAAATAAAACATTTTACTGGTTTCTGTTTACTTGAGCATTGCAGACTCTGATGTGCGCAACACATTGAGTGCACACAGTTCTGTTTTTATGAATGGTGAGGACAGAGGATTTCAGATCAATGAACAAAGCTCATTGAGAGGTTGTAGAAAGTCTGCAGGCTGCTGTATTTGAGTGGGTGAAATATCTCTCTCATATCTCACTGTAACAGATACATCTCCCCAGCATTTTTCCAGAGTTTCAAACTTTGTTTAAACATTTGAAAATACTTTCACTGCTGATTCCATCGTGCCAAACGCTGCAGAGTCAGACTCACTCAGACATTCAGCAGAGAGGAGATTACCAGCTCTCTCGTGGCAGCAAAATGCTTGGCTGGATTAGTACATCACATGAAGCCCAAGTTCAAAGCCCAGCAGCGTTAGGATTAGGACAGGTGGAAACGCCTCTCCAGCACAGCGTGCTGAGTGTATGTAAAAGAGGTTCTTAACAACCCAGGAGGCATAAACAATCTTCAAGCAAGGTTACATTCATCAGACACGGCATATATAACTTCATTAAGGATTTTTTTAAGCTGTAGCGGAGTTTGAGAGTTTAAGAGGATGAGGATCACTCCCTACTCCAGGTTGTGTAAGTGGATCTGGCACACAGTTTGATGACTGGACGAAACCCAGCAGCAGTCAATCTATCAAGCACACTGGACAACCAGTCACTGAGTGGAATACAGAAGCGGAGAGGATGTTCTTTCTATTTGTGTACCGAGACACGTCAGTGAAAGTGAAGCAGTATTTTATTAAGTTCCAAATTCTTCTAATTAATATTGTTATGCATATATATAATAAAAGGGTGGAGTAAAAAGTCCAGTACATAAAGAAATTTTTGTGTCAATTAGTGAAATTTAAAGTTTCAAACATATTTTTCTAATCAAGCTCTCATAAATAATAGGTTGTGCAATGATTGTATTTCGCAAAATTTCCATTCTTTTTTTGTGATGCTTAAGCTGATGTGTGAAAAAAATGAAGACAGTGTGGCAGAGCCAAAAACTGCAGTTCCTCTAATGGCCACTGGACATTACTTTCAAAAGTGAGTCAGGCGCCACTGATTCCTGTGTTAAAATACTCAACTTTACAGCAGAAATAAACACATTTAAAGCCTGTAATTTTAGCCATAATTACAATTTTCTGCCCATTCATGTTCTGCCACTTATCCAGGTAGCTGTCTAAAGTGGGTTTAGTGTTTATTAGGGAGATTGTTTGTTTGCAGTCTGCTGGTAGTCCAGGTACAGCCCATCTACCAGGAGAGAGCTTTGTTGTTGATGGAGGCAATGTACAAATTATGTGGAAAAACCACTCTGTGGGCCAAGTCATGCTTCTGGTGTCGCTTGCTTCCCTATTCTGGCCTACTTGGCAATGTGCACTTGGGATTTTTGAGGACTACATGTGAGCATATGTTGGTTAGTGGGTGTATATGGTGGGTGGAAACCCCTCTCTTCTTGCTGTCTGTTGTCATAAACAACAAATTGGTTGCAGGGTACAGGACCACAAATTACACTTTAGCAGAGGTACCCAACTACCCCCACAAGGCTGTCAAGTCAGTCAAGACACAAGAGACGACACCCTCAATAAGAAACATGTTAGGTGTGTGATCACAACTGTACAGAGGCATGTTTTTATGACTTCCCTGTTTAAATTTTCATAATGCTTAATGCTGTGCATGATTGGGGACATGCTATTATCATCATATATGAAATGCAGTTCTCTGTGTTTAAATGTACTAAAAAAGTTGCAGAGAAGTTTGTAGTCTGGTTTCGGTAAGTTAAATTCTGGTATCTTATTTACTTGTCATTACAATTAGCATATGCTTGTGTTCTTCCATTTTTTACCTAGAGGTAATCTAACAGACTGCTGGCTGTGTATTTAACAGATATGAAATGTCAACCTCTCCTCTGATGGTAGAAGAGCCAAATAATTGCCATCAGGAAAAAATATGCCTCATCTGCTGTGCTAGTGAGATGTAAATGTATCCAGCTGGCTGTCTCTAACTACAGGCTTCATATGTCAAATGCAGGGATGTGAGGCCATTCAAATGGACAATTGCCATTTTGTTCCTTTTGTACTGATCGCAGTTTACCTGTAGCCTACTTTCTGCGGTCGGCCCCAACCTCTGTTCCCTCGACGAAGCACTACAAAGCTGCAGCATGTGAACCCTACAAGGCTTTTTGTCCCTTCCTGCTTTCACCAAACTCTGCATGGAGGTGAAGGACAATGGCCTGCAAGTTCCCAGGGCAGCGCAGGGGGCATTAGCGCTGGGATAAGTTAACAAATACCTCCAAGTGCTGATGTCTTATGATAAGGATACACGGCGTTGCAGACAGCGGTACAATGGGGGTCTTTGTAGCTCAGACTGCACAGAGCTCAAAACCAGACAGCTGTGCAATTTATTTGTAAGTTTTTTCCTATTTCTTATCTCACACCTCTGTAAGATTCACAAACAAGAGCTGAAACCTGACTAAATCCTGGACTCCCCTAAATATAATAGCCGAGGCGCTGTGAAACCTGAGAGTGTTTTACAATGCAGGACCTGAGTGCTCCAAACCTCCCAGAACTCTTTTGTTTGCACTCATTCATATTATCCAAATAGCAACTCATTTAACAGGTCATTTAAGGTGGAGAGGCCTTGTAGCTGGAGACGCATCATTACCTTTGGCTTGAAAACATGTTTTTAAAATGTGAGAAAAACACACATTTGATTTTTGAATTACTACAGAAAGACAATCAGAAAAAAAAAAAAAAAAGAATTTCCTTTATTATATTATTTCCAGCCAAGAGTCACTTCACAGTTTGGTGGCCTCTGAAACAGTGAATGCAGTCACAAGTTATCGGCATTAAGTGATGAAGACTTGGACTAACAGTAAACATAAACACACTAATTATTTCATCTTTTAGCTGAGGTGCTGGCTAATAAGAAATCTATTCAGATTTTTTGAATATATACACCTCTGTGTATACATGCATTCCTGTTATGTGATGTGGCGGCTGTTTGCAGTTTCACGTGATTGAGAATCAAGAGTGCTTAGCCGCATGATAACACTCCCCGAGTGCTTGCTATGAAGTGAAGCGTGCTCTGGTCTGTCTGTCGATACGCACAATTGACTCTGTTAGTCACCTCAAAGATGGCAGCAGAACGTAGAAAAACCACACTATGAGTGTGTGTGTGTGTGTTTGTTTGTGGGGTAGGTTCATCCAGACTGCAGTGTTTTCATGTGGCAAGTGTAGAGCAAGCCTGATTCCCAGAAATCAGGGGCTCAGACAGTAAACCTTCCTAAAAAAAAACCCCAAAACAAAATATCAACCTCAATACTCACACTAAAGTAAAAACCCTTGTGATTGGGAAAAATTAATGGTTGCCTGATTTTATTTTTGATGTCAGACATCAGACATTAATTAGAAGTTCTTGCAATTGCCCAGATGCTGAGGGTGTTGGTCGTTCAACTTCTGGGCAACCAGTTTCAATCAGAAGGTGATTACAGAGTTCACCTGGTGAGAGACAAAGTGTCTCCATTGATTATGGTATGACTCAGACTGACGGCAATCACTCTCAGACAGATTGGCAAAAGTTTGCAAATAATTGTTGTCTAATTTTTGAATGCAGGTGTATTCCCAACACAACAATTTGAGTCGGGACGTGTGTCTTTGCAGTAAGGGACTCGACTCATCTGGTTGCCAAATGGTTGTAATTTGGTTATATTCCTTTATAAAAGCAAGGCTGCTTTGCACTTCAACTATGAATGGTTTTTATGACTTGTTATTCTTTAGTTTTGAACTTTTGCTTTCAATTCAGGTTAGTTTCAGTTAGTTGAAAAATAATCTTTTTTTTTTTTTCTTTTCTCATAAATTACTTTTCATTTGGGGGGGTAGGGTTTTTTATTCTTCACAAATTTGACCAAACTACTAAACACTAAACCTCAGGGCATTTCCTGTATATTTTTTTAAATTAAAATTTACTTTAATTAAAAAGTTTAGTTAAAATAATGTAAAAGTTTTAAAAACCTTAAAAAAAATTTTTTTTTCAAAAGTATAGGCTTTATTTTTATTTCAGTTACCTATCACCTCATAGAAGTCATTGCCCCTTAGTTATTACCTGGCTTTATATTTACATTTTAGTTAAGTGAACCCTAAAGTAAAGTCAGGGTTTAATCAGGTGACTGAATCCTCCCATAGTTAGACTGCAATAGGTCTACACTGCCGGTGGCTTCCCATGATGCACTGTGTGTTTCTCTTTAACTTACGATGAGTTTATACACCACTCCTCATTTATTATTGTAGTTATTCATTAGTGATTATTAATGTCGGGATCTCTTCCCACCATGTCTTCTGTCCTGTTTCTCTTCTCTCACGCCTGTAAAGGAAGATGGCAAACCCTCTCTGAGCGGGCTTCTGTTGGAGGTTTCTTCCTGTTAAAAGGTCATTTTTTTTTCCTTCCCACTGTCACCAAGCGCTTGCTCATAGTGGTCATCTATAACTCTTGGGGTTTTTTCTCTATTACTGCAGGATCTTTACCTTACAATAAAAAGCACATTGAGGTGAGAATGGTTGTGATATGGCGCTAAACAAATCAAAATGAATTGAATGGTTTTAGTATTTAACACAAATATTCCACATTTTTATGGTACTGTTATCTTTATGTGGTTAGGTAAATTATCTCATTGATGTCAGCTAATGTGCTATTGGCTTATTTCATCCAGCTAATGCATTTTGGCTTGAAAGTAACTTAAATGTCACATTTGACCTAAATACAAATACTAATAATAACTTATGTCACATATTTATTTATAGATTAAGAAACCAAAGATTCTTTTAATGTTTTAGCTAAAGATTTTTAGTTTATAAAGTCACTAAAGTAACTTTTTGTGATTGAAATTACAATTTTCTAGTTTCCAGCTTTCACTGCACTTTTGTCAGGACCACGTGGACTCTCACGGGCCGATAAATGATTTCTTCTAATTAGTCAGGCTTGGGCATCTTTACCTTTGCTCAAAGGTATTGCAACTTTTAGCAAGTGAAAGTAAAAACAATCTTCTACTGTCAAACTTTACGTATATATCTTTCTGTATAGAGAAGGTCAAGCTTACAAAGGAAAAAAATCCCACACTGACAGAAACAAGCAGATACAGCGTGGTGTGGAGCTGCTGCACCCACTGTGTGCTGTGGGCGTCATCCGGGTACGAAGATGCCAACGTCCATAAGCTCTCTCCATCTGTCACCAACGTCCTTTCCTGGTGGGCGGCTTGTCTTTCTTTTATTTAACACTTTCTTTGTTCCTGTGTGAATCTCATCATCATGCACAGATAGGATGAGGCAATAACTGAATTGAATGCCTTTTAATTCACATGCAAAAACATTTCACAGTGTCCATCCAGACGCTGAATTGTAATGAAGACCAAAAAAACCCCAACAACTAATTGTTACAGCAATGGGAGCGATATGTGTGCTGCTGTAAAACTGAGTATAACTAATGGCTTCATGTCTTCTCATATCTTGTACTTCATCTTTCCTGTTCTGCTGAGGACACAGATATGCTGAAAGGAGAAGAGGTGATAAAAAAACAAAACAATTAGCTTTGCAATCTTTTCTGCAAACTTTAAATTCCATTTGCAGTATGAAACCATAAAAACCTGCAAATTTGAAAAGAGAACAAAGTAATCTCCAAAGATATGACTCATTCATTAATCTAGCTTTGGGTGTCCTGGGGATTCAACTCATATTTCTTCTGTGGGATGAGGACAGATAAGAGGGTAAGCTTTAACTCTGTCTGATTATCAGAGCCTAACCTCTACATTCCACAGGTCACACGCCTTCAAACTTTCATAACGAATACCAC
>VURO01037918.1:0-14895 GCA_015108175.1 Pelvicachromis taeniatus
AAAAAAAAAAATATATATATATATATATATATATATATATATGGTTTGGTGCTTGTTTATTAGGTTTGTCAGGTTTGACATTTTGATTAGTATTTAAATGACTATTTATGGACAGCGAAGAGGCAGAGGGGGACTGGCCATGCTACCAGTGTGAGGAAACAGGACCTGAGTTAGAGCTGTTCACAATTTATCATTTTTTTTGGTAAATCTAAATTCCTTGTACATGTATTTGTGTGTTAATACGTGTGTTAGCAGTGCTGACCTTTTGCTGGTTGCTTCCTTCGTGTGGAGTGAAAGAGTAAAAGCAGCTCAGTCACCTGCTTATGAGCTGCTGGAGTAAACCAATGGGCCAGGTTGGGGGAGCTTTGGTTAAGGTGTTTCTAATTTATATATAATTGATTGATGTGTATATGTTATTGAATTATTGATTTATTTATTTATAGGGCTTTGTAAGAATATAAATATGTCTTCCATGTGTTATATTGTGGTTTGATGTTTGCTTATGTGGCTGTTTATTTGCTCATTTGCTTTGCTAACGGGTCATTCCCGATGCTCACCTGAATCAGGTAGAGAATTGAGGGGTTGGTTTTCGGTGTGTAACTAATAATAAAGCCCACTAGTTGATGGATACATTTTATTCCGTCTTCCATGCCGTCTTGTTTGAACCTGCACTTGACTGTTAGCCGAACTGAAAGGTTATTAACCTGCATTCAATCTATGTAACTTTCTTCTGTGAGGTCTCTGTACAGTTCTGTTCTTTTATTATGGTTTTGTGCTACGATATGCAGCAATATGATGCTAAATCAGTGAAGAGGAAGACCATTGCTTATAACAAATGTAAATAATATGTCAATCTAAATAGTGCTTTATTTTAAAAGACTTAAATATGGTTTTACTGAGAAGGAAAGACACTCAGCATATTTATTAGAGTTCAAGGATGCACGCATGCATTTTGGTGAGCAGCACATAATGTTAACTTTTTTTTTTCAACAGCATTATAAAGGTGCTTTATATTCGATTATGTTGAAATGTATTACTTGAGTTGCACAAACTGGTGGTCCTTAGTCAGCATTATCAGTGTCACCTGACAGATGACTGAGGGTTCAGATCTGAGTCTTTCAATTAGTGGTACAGATCTGCATCTTAAGCAATTCACTATTCTGTGTGTTTACCCCCTCAGTGGTGCTTGTTATGGAACAATGTGAACAAGCACCTGCTACTGTCCGATCCCTCAGGCACCTCCTCGGTCCAAACCCCCAATATGTCCAGCACTGTATTTGTGAGAGTATCCACTTGTGAATATGGCCCAGATATCTGTTCACAGCTTAAGGCATTACATTTGAGAGATTAAAACAGAAGAGCAGACACTATGATTTCACAAAAACATTATGTGCCACAAATGAAATGAAGATAATGAATAACTATATGCAGGGAAAACAAGTTTGAAAAAGCAATTTGGCATATTGCATACGCTGGCCGCTAATGTAATACTGGGTATGTTGTTGATGGCAGTGGATGTCATATAGAGCCATGTAAGGCGAGGATGAGCAGTGGGGTAATGCACAATAACCCGCCGCATTAACCTCCAGCCATCCCCTCTTCGCATTTTAATCCAGCAAATTCCATTATTCCCCCTTGCAGGACCATTTGCCTGCATAGGAATCGTACCCTGCTGCCAACCTTGTTTTATTCTTTCTATCAGTGCTTGTATAACCTGCCCGTGTCTTCAGTGTTAATCTACCGCAGCTGGGCCTCAAGCACTTTGAATAAAAACACAGCTCCAAATCCGCCACTTTGAAAAGGCTACTAATTGCTAAAGAGCGATCATCCCCTCAGATGGGTTTAAAGACTTAAAACAAACAGATTAAAGCACTGGTAAAGTGATAATGCAGGGTTCACTGTAATTTAATGCATAAAAGAGAAAGAAAAGTAGGGCATTGTATGCTTAGAACAATGTGCCATTACATACACCAGACACTGCCAGGAACCAATATACTGGCATCACATATAAATGGATGAAGACTAAACCCAGCTGGACACACAACTCACACACACTTTAAAGTGCTTTTCACTGTGGTTACATTTGCTCTGTAATAAAGACCAGAAATGCAGCAAACTTAAAAATCTACTCTAAGGGCAACTCTATTATTCTTACTGTTTATCTGTAAATGTAATTTCAAGTCTGTGCAAATGTGGTAGAATGAGCATGTTTACTCAGTGAAGGCAGATGATGATGATGGCAGTGAAAAACAGACAAGCGCACTGCCCTTACACATCAGCTGAACATCAACGGCAAAACAGTCAAACATATGAACAAACAGCTGCTGGTAATGTCATTTTTATTTCGCTACTAATTTTTTATGTATTGTGGTGTGTTTTTTCAGTAAATAATTGGCTACACTATATAAGTTGGGCTGTTTAACTGCATTAGTTTTTAGTACTGAACAGATTGTGTTTTCATGTACTCAAATGGCTCAAGCAGACAATCAGACGAAGTAAAAATGAAATAATGATGGAGTGATTATTATTCTCAAAATGTGTATCTAGCAGTGAGTATTGAAAAAAAGTTTTATAAATTGATGCAGTCTGAGTCTTAGGCATCTGGTTTTTATGTATTTACAATTTGGGTATTTTATTAGAACATCAGAACATTTCTAATGAAACTCAGTCCTACACCCGGGCAGGAATTTTCAGATACTGAGGTTGGGATACTCCCCAACAACTCCCTTAGGCTCAGTTTCCCCACACATGAATTGAGCTGACTTGTAGACCATAACTTCTTTCCATATTCATTGACTTTTTCTTTTCGATTTGGACTAGGCTTAATCCATGCCTGGGAAGCTGCTGATCAACCTGCTGAAAATTTAGACTTGAAACTAAAACTGACGTTTCCAAATGTTAGGTTTACCTTTTAATTTATTAAATTAAGTCTGCTACGTCACTCCATGTGGTTTATATTTCTGGGTGGGAAATGACCTAAGATATCATCAAATATTTATTCAACTAAAAGAAAAAAAAAATGCATGTGAAACAAAAGAAATGAAATTATTCGTCTTGACTTAATTAAGGAAAAACTATAATACGCTGCATATTTGTAATGGGAAAATTTTATTATTACGGTCATTTACACACATTTAAGTGTGTTTTATTATTTTGTGAGCATGACTTGTGCTAGAGTGAAATCTTTTATTTATCCCTCCCATTGTCCACTTTTCCTTCTCAAAGTCAGACACCTACTGAAGCCTATTTTGTTTTGTTGCAAAAGGCACAGTTCCCCTCAAAGATTATATAGTAGCTGAAAATTCAGATTTGGGTGTTTTTGTTGTTGTTTTTTTAGGGTCTGAGTGCTGGGTATCTACAGATATGTAGATAGTGTCACACTTTATATCTTGACAACGAAGAAGTCATGGGGTTGTTAATTAAGAAACCCAGTATGTGAAGTAGTGGATGAAAAATGAAATGATGGAAACATAATTTACAGCATACATCTAAAAACTGCTAAAGAATGACAGACACCGTGTAATATTTAGGCTGTGGAAAAAATAAAGGTTAACAATTTGAAACATTCAGCTGCAGGTCTCCCATCATTCTATTATGTGAAATAAGCCAGAAATCAAAGATAATTATGAATTATTTTAAGATGCACTGGCTGTTTCTTATGTAGTCTGCGACAGAGACATTATGGGCTGCAGCTCACTTGGCATTAACCCACATCCCCAACCTCTCCTCGTTGGCTCTGTAAGTGGAGTCAGCTCATTTGTGTTGTGATGCCACTGGGACTTTTATTTTGTGCTTGGTAGATTTTACTTCGTGGTTTGGCTGGAACTTAACAGCCAGACCACCATGTGGACGTTCCCCATCCTCCCTCCCTACCTCACCCTGCCATTTTCTATGAAAAGTAATTTTACACAGTGAGAAAAAGTGTTGTTTTTCTTACAGTGTGAACAGATTGGTTCATTGGTAAACAAATGACAAGAAATTGTATGCTTTAAAAGCAACATGCATTTTGAAACAGTTACCCACAGAACTGCCTAATGCCTAAATATTTTTTTTTAGTTAATTTAAATGCTAATGCTGGTCTGTACTACTGAGTAAAAATGCCTCTTTTATTGTGCTAATTTGTGAACTTCTGTTACTTTCATGTCTAATATTTACTTATGTTTTTTTTCAGTTGGCAGGGGAAGCTCAAGAGCTTTTCTCAGTGAGACATGGTCCAGTGCGAGCTGCTCGCATTCTGCCAGCTCCTCATAACAGTGAGTATTTTCAGTCCCTTTACTTGAATATAATATGCACCTACCTACAGTTAAGCACATATTGCATATACGTGCTTGAATAATTATACAGTAGTAATGACATGATTATACAGCATTAAAACCATTGCCAGGTGAAGCTAACAACATTTGTTGTCAGTTCTTGTATCAGTGCTGCTGAGAAACATTTCTGCTGAGGAAACGCACAGAAAAACAAACCTAGCAGGTGTCAGTATTTTTCACATCTCTGCTATAAGGGTAGTTTCTTTAGTTATAATTATAAGGTATGGGCTTGTTGGCAGGATCTTTTGGGTAATGTTTTGTGGGATTTGTATTCTGTGCACTGACTATTTATGGTGCTCCTCGGGCCATTCTGGAGAATGTTTTGCAGCGTGCAGCCCACATTGGACTGGTAGAGGTGGCTGCTACTGTCATGGAGCGTCTTTGCTTTCAAAGCCTATTTAAGTCAACAACAGTGTTAAGCTGCGTATTATGCATTAAAAAAAATCATCTGCCTGGATATCAGGACCTTAGGTTTCCCAAAAATACATTGCATAATTGAAATTATGAGATGGTCAGTGTTTTCATTAATCGGTGATTTGAATGCTGCTGTTCATTACGTAGCTTTTTTTTATGGTATCAATGGTATTGAAAATATAAAGGATGTCAGAATGTTCCCGTTGAGTTCCACATGTCCATATCTTTTTCAGTAGAAGCTGCAGCTCAGCTGTTTTCACTTTGTCTTGCCATGTGTTGTGCCACCTTCAGATGCTGCCTGAGATTTTTTTTTAACAGTAAATGTCTCTTCTGAAACCACAAAGGGATATGGAGGAAGTTCATTTAAACATTTTTCCTTTGCGAGTCTTCTGAAGTGTCTTTTCAGCATAATTCTAAAATGTCTATCCTGGAAAAAAAAAAACACTCTGGTTAACTTGATTTCAGCGTCCAAGGTCAACACTTTAAATTAAATTTCGGATGGCCTATTCTAATGCAGTTTTGGGTTGTGGGCATTTTAAGTGGTGCTATATCATTAAAATTAAAGAGTGCTCCTTGGTTCCTCATCCTAATGTTGTCGTAAATCTACGATTACTGTTAGCCTGCTCTCAGTCAATAGTCCATATTACTAGTAATGCAGGCACTGGTGTCCTTTTGTCATGAAGATTTTAGCCAAACGCATTCCAAGTGCATTTTGATCAAATTTGAGTTTTGCATTTGCGGCATTATTATATCATTAATGCAACACATGTGCCACGGCAATCTGACAAGGATGATTGCTACAAAATCATGCCACAGAAAATCTTGTTTTAGCAAACATTAAAATAATATCAAATGTTTATTATGGATTTTGATTTTTGATACCTTTATTTCAGAAATATTAGTCCATATCATTTGATATTTTGAACCATTTTCGTCCACTAAATCAATTCAGGGTGTTGAGCTGGAGCCTGACATGAAGCCAGAGGCGGGGTACACCCTGAACAGGTTGCCAGTTTTGTTGCAGGGTAACAATAGAAAGCTCATAGTGCTTAATCTAAAAGTTGAGATCACACAGACCACAGTGGGTGCCTCCCACTTAATAACTCACATATAACCGATATGTCCGGTAACTTCAGCCTGAGATTAACTTTAGGTACAACAAGGAAAACACCTGTGTAGGTTTACCAGACAAATGTGAACTGGAGTCTGGCGAGGTGACCAAAAGGCACCTCGATAACAAGTCTGTGTTGCAGCTTTACCAAGTGATGTATGAAATGCTTCCACGTCCACCACCTGGATGCATACATATGCATAGTTAGTGCGTTGCAATGTAAATTCATTCCTTCATGGACAAAAATGCGGATCTCACCCTCAAGTGGACTCGCAGATTTGGAAAGTGTAATAAAGGCTTTCACAATCAGCACATTGTGATTTTTCTAACTGAAAAGTTTGTTGTTGATCTTGAAGTTAATCATTTCTAGACTCATGTTAGAAATTGCTTTTGTGAGTAATGCAATGTGGTCCAAATTTAAATTACAATGAGAATTGTTGTGAATTAGTATATTGCACAGTACTTTCCCATGATGTTCTGCAAATGTACGTTTGATCTGCTTAGCTAATGCTGTTTTACATGAACTCAATTACAAACAATGTTAAAGCATTTCATTTCATTTGTAATGTCTTTTCAAAGTGAAATAGTCCCAGTAATGACAAACAAATGTGGCACTGGTTCCACCAGTGGAAAGTTGACTGCAGTATTAATTGCAGTTCACATATTCTCAAAGTCATAGTGCAAATGGTTGAGTTGTTCCACTGATTAGACTCTTTACAGGCATGACGTTTAAATTTAATCTCCGCAGGTGTCAATCGGCTCTGTGAAAGATGGTTTGTGGATTTTTTTTTTTCGGTGAGAAAATTGTCTTTGTGTTCGCCGTCTATGTTCCAGTCTTTTGGCAGATTTCAACAACACACAATGGCAGCTTTTGAGGAGTGCTGGAAGTGGATAAAAGCAAACCACAGTAATAAGAAGCAGCAGATAGCCCCGACACATGAGGGGAGTAATTCTCTCAGCAGAAAATAAATATGAATTGTACCACTGCAGGGAAGGACACTGATTGCAATCTGTTGGGGTGCAAACAGTGTTGCACTGTGGCGAGCCATTAAAAGGCCAATTGTCTGGGATGTGAGGCTGTGGGTGGGTAGACTCGCAAAGCCCTGAAAATAGGTGTTGATTATAATAAGGCAAGGTTCCTCTTTCCTGGAACAGAGAAGGAAAAGCTGGTTTTCCAAAGGAAGTAAAAGCGTTTGTCCATATCTCGTTTACAACCTATCATCTTTTGTTGTTTTGGAAAATGAAGCAATGAGTTTGCTGTCTGATAGCAAATGAGTGTTGAGGAGATACTTTGTGAATGGTCTATGGTCTTCATACTATTTTTCCGTGGATGTTGCTGTGTGTGCCTTCACAATAGAGTTTGATCCCGATAGAGGACATTCCATGCAGTTTTATATGTTGCCTGATGTGATGTCGTATCTAAAATTACACTCCACCCTCACCGTAATATGGAAGTTAGACATACTTGTGTTTGTTACTATTCATTACAATAGTAGTCAAATCAAAGTTGCTGTTTTGCATCAAATGTTGCATTTCTTCCAAGAATTTTCATTTCGGTTAAATGTGCCATTCACCAAGTCTCCAAGGAGCATATTTATGTTCCAGCTCAATATCTTGACTGATGACAGAAACATGAAAGGAGAGAAGGATCCTGTTGGTAGTGTTAAAGGCTGGTAGGGAAGGCACATTTGCTCTCATGCTATACCACAGGAACTTGGGCTGATTACTGTCAAGCCTCAAATTACAGTCCTCTAAAGGGTAACATCTTCTTCAGTCTAAGCACCCCCATCCACTCAATCCCCTCATCCTTTGCCAAACTTCAAAAATGAGACAATTAGGGAAAATATGGGATCAGTAATACTTAATGCAGCATGATTTTTCTTCATTTTTTACATGCCCACTGCACTTCCACTTGCTTTTTTCAATTGGATTTCGCCATCTTTTTGAGTTTCATTAACTATTTTTTCTGCAACTTTTTTTTGGAGGAACAAAAATGTTTTTTTTGTTTTTTTAATTATTTTACATCAAGCTTAATTTCTTCTTTTAGCTCAAGTTTACAGTAGAAAATCAGTAGAAACTAGCAAACAAAGTCTTTAAATTAAGTGATTCCATGTTTTGAATGGAAAGAAAAATCTCCATTTATCAAAAAATATTTTGCAACCATAATTGGATTATGGGGCAACCATAGTAATGTAATCAGCACGTTTCCTGCCATGGTAATAGCCTGCCTGTTGTATGAGGGTGGGGAGTGCTAGAGCCCTCACATGTTTGGTAAAGAATGTCTCTCTTTGTTGTGTGCACATTGTGCTGTTTCTCATCTGGCTCTTCCTCTGACTCCTCTTCCTCCGCAGGTCCTGTAAAGCTGGACAGTTTTGCTGACAAGAGGCCCCTCCTTGGGGTCTGCAAGAGCACGGGGTCCTCTGGGTGAGTTCATGCTTCATTATAAAACTGACATCACTTCCTGTCACTCACCCATAAACTGCAATGCAAAATAGTGACTTTGTGTCTCGTCTGTTTATAAGTGGTAAATTATAGAATCACATTTACTCATTTGCTTCTTTTGTTTATGAGATAAGTTGAGCTCTGACTGACAACTTAGCTACTGGAGGCGCAAAAAATGACATGTTTTAATATTGTCTCTTTTCCAGTGATACAAATGAGAGGACTAAGGATCATTATACAACTTAAATACCAAGACAAGACTAGATGTCCATAAAGCTCTATCTATGCCTAATAAAGACAGGTCTTAATGGGGATCTATTTTCAAGGGAGCTCAAATTAAAAGTACACTTACTGGAAAGCGAGAAACTAAAGTAACCTGTGTCTCGTGGGATTTAGCCATCCTTTCTTTAAAACCTGTCAATAGTGTTTTACTCTTGGTGATGTTATGAAGGACAACAAATGCTCCATCTGAAAGTCATTTTTAAAAATAAGAGGCATCAAAGGACACCCAACATTTTGTTATGAACCCTTGACATGCAACTTGAGGTGAGCCACCGATGTGGGCTTAGTGACTGTGATTCATGGATTCTTAGTGGCACTGTGGTTGGAATGTGAGCAGTACCTGAATGCCCTACAGGCTGAGAGAAGGGTGATGGAACAGATGTGTAGAAGCCTGGGATTGTTAGGGTTAGGCCTGAGAATGTCATGTCTTTGTTTAGTGCAAGAAAACTTACTTAAAAAGTGACAGACCCCAAGGCATCTTGCACTCGCTTCTCTATACCCAGTTCATGCCCTCCCTTCTTCCCCCCTCTTCCACTTACTTATGCTGCTCTTCCAGAGCAACACAAAATTTAACTCAATATATCCTCCCCAGGAAATGAAATAAGGAAGTCTGTCTTCAGCTGGGTCTTGATGGAGACCACCTTCTTGATGTTTTCCAGGAACTGCCGCCACTGTCTCTCTGACGCCATTGCCATTGCTTCTGCTTTTCCTATGTCCTCACTGACACTGAGACAGGCAGCGTTTTGACGGTTTGGCGAATCACCCAGGCGTCGTTCAACACTAATGCTGAAAACATGTACTGTGTTGAAAAGCAGAAACCCTGACCTCTGGCTGAATGGCACAGCCTGGTCCTTCCCTCTACAGAAGTGCTTGGTAAATAACACTTTGGTCAAAAGACAAGAAGGAAAAAAGCTTCCGGGTGCGGCGCTGTACTTTCCATTGGGCCTGTTCATAAACTTACTAAGGTCCTCGCACAATTTTTAGCATATAATCATTTTGAAATAACAGCTTTTGTTAACCACCAAAAAGGATGCCGTCCTGACACTTAAATGGAAAACAGATTGGACTCTTGGCTGCTATAGCAGTGCTGGTTTAGAAGTCGGTTCAGTCAGCTCTAGGCTTAGATTACAAGATTTGCAAATTAAAGGAAAACCAGAGAAGGGAAAAAGCATGTGTGCTAAAGCGCTGTACTTGTGGATTTCCAGCCAGGCACACTCAACATAATTTTATCAATGGAAAGGATTATATGTAAAGTCCAAACAATGTATGGATCCAGTGATTTTCTTGACAGTAAAGCTACATATGCGTCCCTTTCACTCTGTAACAGTGCCAGTGGGCTTTAGGAATTAGTAAAGACTGCTGGTGCCCTTGCAGACCTTGGTATGTATGTCTGCTCACATTTCTGGAAAGGATTTATGCTTTCTTCCCCTACTAGCAATTGTTATTATTTTTCATTTGTTTTAATTACATCCACAGGTATTAACATTCTCAAAGTGATTCTCAGAGAATTTAAATTTTATGGAAAAGACAGAAGCGACTTAACTGTTTGTGGCTGTTTGAGTGCACACATATCTTGGGCAAAAGTTCACAGTGATGAATAAGTGTGCTTTGTTCTCCGGAGTGACATTTCCAACCTCCATCTACCCCCTCACAACATCTCCACATGCTGAGAGGATGTGGTCCCTTTTTTTCCTCTTTTTTTTTTGAACCAATATAGACTTCTTTCACCATCCGAATTAATACTGGATGGGCTATTTCTAGACTCTAGTTAATACACATGGAAGAACAGTCACCACTGAGGCCATGGACAGACTTTTTTTGAAGGCTTGTACAATATGTAAAACAGTATGGTTTTACTTTCTCTGCATTCTGAATGCCAACCTCAAGCAGCCCTTTTATTACCTTTTTTATTTATATTGTTTTTTGAAAAGAACAATAATTTCAAAAGGCGGATGCACTGCACCACTGCTCACTCCTCTTGTGCGTCACTTCTCATGTATTGATTTTCTTCTGAAAAAAAAAAAATGCTACATACTAGGCTGTGTAGGTTATTTATTTTTATTACAAACAAGTATTTTTATGTGTTGCTGATGCGGCTGAAAATGTCTGGTACCAGTGTTGGAACAACAGAATCATGAGTTTACTTACTACAGCTAACATGACTGAGAAAAAACATGTCTTATTTTTGTATTTATTGTTTTTTTAATATATATATATATATATTCTATTAGTGTGGAGCATCCTAAGATGAGCATTTTGTTTTTGTTTGATATGCAGAAATTAAACATGTCACGAGACAGATGGATTTAGTCTTTATAGTCCATGTGTTGTGTACATTGCTTGCTTACATCTTTAAAGGACTGCTGGTTAAAAGCTTTCCTGCCATAAAACCCTTAAAAAGGCAGGTGAAGTAACTGAAAGAACAACAGTGAGCACACGCCCAAGACTTTAATCAAAGAGACTAAAGTTTGTGTAAAATATGTGGTTATTAAAACTTAGTTGACTCATTCAAAGTTCTTTTAAAAAAAAAAAATGTTGTTATTGTTATTGGTTATAGCTTAATTAGCCAACAAAACACCACGGTTTGTTTTAGAACTGACCTTTTCATGACCTTAGCCACTTGCCCATTTTCATGGTTACCAAGGCAACATTTCCCCCATCTAATATGATCGGTTGATCACATTACTTGTTGTTCAGAGACAACGTGCACAACACACATGACCCTTAGTAGTCACCTTTACTAATATGGCTCCTTTTAACCCTATTTAAGTGAGACTGGGCAAGTACTGGACCAAGCAAAAAAACCCATACTTGCACAAAAAACACATTGACAGATGGATATAGTTTTAATGTTGAAACGTCGAGGCATCAAACTAAAATTATCTATGCAAGCTGATGTGCTTTGATCTCAGTTTCTACTAACCTAAATTTCTCATAAGGCATAAGGTGCTGTTTCATGGTGCAGTGTTACTTTTAAAACAAACAACACAAACTACACACAGGGTTGGGTGAAGCTTGCCTCCTCCCACCACTCACACTGACAGTAAGTACCATGCAAAATCCAAAGTAAATGTACAGCAAACACAATTTCATCCTCCTGCACATTTGCATTTAATCTGCTTTAAATCCTTTAGTGAAATATCACAGGTTATTAACTACATGGTTGGAGGCAACAAATTCCACTTAGCCCACACAAACACTTTTGATGGCAAAAGCCCATTGAAGCACTAAGCACTAAGTGTTTCAGTGCATTTTCATGACAGGTTTTGCTCTGTGCACCGGATGTATCCTTTTTCTAAAGTGTATTAAATGGAAATCGTGAAGCATTTGTATAAAACAAGCCACCAGATTAAGGGATTTGGAGAAGTGATGCTTTTTATCCACCATGAGGTTATGGTATTCTTCACTGTCACACCATGACCATGCGCACAAACATGTGCTGCCCAATCCTAGCTAGAGGGTGGATGCTGCCGTGAACGTATTTAATTTGTCCTGCATCGAAATTGCCATAAAGCTGCATCAATTGAGTTCAAGATGATCGGAGTATTTAGACAGCATGGCAGCCCAGAACACAATCCACAGTCCTCCTTTCATCCTGGCTGGCAAAATTTGCCTTCACTTTGTGGAAAGGGATGTCATGTTCTCCATTGAGAAAACCGTTTTGATCAAATTGTTCCCTGACACTTTTGTCATGCTCCTGCGTGGAAATGAGAGTAGCTGTAATCTGGCCTTTCACTTCCCCTTTTTCATTGCCCCACATGTGGACACACATACATACTTGTTCAGTGTACAGGCAGAGCTCAGGGGCTCAGGCTTCACTGTGGAACGTTTATTTTGACTTCCATGTCTGTTTTATGTCTGTCGAAAATGTGTTCTGCCTCGCCAGTTTTCCTCCTTCAAATAGGAAGTCAGATTATACTCAGTAGTACTGGAAGTGGTGCATATAAACACAGCCGACAGGCTGAATGATTAGTAATGACTTTTCAAACTTTTACCACAGCCTCATTCTTTAAGCCAGGCCCCTGTGGTCAAAGCAATTAATATTTTATTTTACTAAAGTTTAAACTTTTCCTTTCCTCTAGATTGAAGTATATTGCAATACTATTGTAATTTTCTCCAGATGTTAACTGTTAAGTAACACCCACTGTTAGAGGGCTCGTTATCAGTCTTAGATTAAGGTTTAGCTGGGCAAAAATAATCAGATGCCTTTTTATGGCTGTGAGTAAAAACTTTTATTAAGTTAGGGAAGTCTCATCTCTACCGATATTTAGAAGAGGTCCAGAACTGACTTTACTTTGAAGCTGCCCTGAGATGTTGGAGGAGACATACTTGCTGATTACACAATCCTATTAAAACGTAACAAAATTGTGTCCGTGATAAACAGGGGGTGCTAGAGATAGCAATCTCTGTCCACCACTTCTGTCCAGGATGAAATATACTAATAACAATTGAGTGACATAATCGCTTCAGTATGTCCTTCCCTGCAGCCACCTTCTAGATTACTTTGAAATTCTGTACAGATATTTATGAATCCAATGATTCACTTTCCTGTACTACTTTTGGTAAGTGGGGATTGCACCAGCCCCTATTACAGGCAGTGGACTTACACCTCCCAGTTGCTGGAGGTGTGACTCCTTTAACAAGGGATCCTGTGCCTTTATGACTAATAGGGTACACAGGCTTTTCTATTGATTTCTTAAAACTGGTTATTAACCAGTCATGATTTTTTTTCACAGTCACTAAATTCTGAGTCTGTTGGTTGCAGAACAACAAAGATTTAAAAGTTACATTTTAGTCATTGAGTTATTGCACTAAATATATTTCACTAAAAGCTAGCAAGTGAATATTGTCTTTAGAGCTGATGAAATAGTCATGAAAAGTTTTGCTCTGAAAAATGTAAATGTTGAACACTGGCCTCAAGGCTAAGTTGATATGTCACATTTCTTATATAGCTTTAAGATGTCAAAGCAGAAGAAAGAACTGCTGTGTGACCAGATGTTTCTTGTGTCAAGTGCTTCCACTTAACATAGACAGAAAATTGGCACGTGAGGTTAAAATGGGATCTAATGCAAGCTATGGTTTGGGTAATGAATATTAATACCCACTTCACTGCTGTCAAAGAAAGAATAAGCTAAATTTATGGGGTGCATATACATAAATCCCATGTTGATTTTTTCCCGTATTATGCTATTTAATGTTAGATATGTTTGAGTCACAAAATTGTAGGAGGTTTTTTTTTGTCTGTCTGACTTCTTTTGTAGCTAGCATAGTCAGATTTAATGGGTTTGTTATCTATTTAGCTGCACTTTTCACTGTAATGCAGTATGCTTTAACACATAAACGCTAACAATGAGTAAAAGCCTGTACATGAATACACATGGCCAAACACAGGGTAGTTTGTTTTCAAAATGCTAGCAATTATTCTTATTATTATGTGAAGTATTAAATAGTGAAGGAAATGTATTTCTGGCATCTCCGCAGACATGGAGCTGTGGTTGAACTTTTTACCCTAATCACTTTCCTACTAATGCCTCCAGCCTGCCGGAATCACTGTGGCTCCCCCAGGCCCCTGGTAGGCTCTGATGTGGCTAGTGTTTGTGTGTGGAGAAGGGGAGCTCTGGGTTTCAGCAGAGAGCGAATAAGAGTTATAAAACAAAACAAATAAGGAAGAGTATAGAAAAAAAGTTGCACTGCAGTTTTTCTTTTCCCTTTTGATTTAAAAAAAAAAGAAGATTTTTACATAAACTCATCATGGCGGTGAATTTCATGGTAATTTTAGACTTTTAATGATTTCTTTGAACTGTTAGAATTATTGTATGTATTGTTAATTTCTTTAAGAAAAAGAATTGGGAGCACAAGTTTGAATGTATTCTGGATTTTCTCTACTCCATACTAGGGCTGGGACAACGCGTCGACGTAATCGATTACGTCGACGCGTAAAATACGTCGACGTAAAAAATTTGCGCCGATGCGTCGTCACTTTCAAAAAAACACATGGCGGCAGCGAGTAGCGGTAACATGTCGACTTAAACCACTCCCCTCGAACACACAGTTCTACAGTATGGGGATATTTTAACCGAAAAGGAAGTGATTCAGTCGTTTGCCGGCTTTGTAAGGTGGAAATGGCCTATCATAAAACGACTAAGTTTTCAACTTTTTTACTAACGCTGGTTTTTACCCTTTAATTCATCCAGACACCCCCCACGTAGACATACACTCAGAGATAAACACCCAACCTCCGTAAATGCAAAACTAATTTAAGCTGCTTAGCGGTAACATATATCATTAGATTAATCGATGCATCGAAAAATTAATCACTAGATTCATCGATTC
>VURO01037919.1:5826-16091 GCA_015108175.1 Pelvicachromis taeniatus
CATTGTTCCTCCTGTATCCAAGGTTTGACTAACGGACGAACTCTCCTTTCAAGCACCCTGGCATAGACTTTCCCAGGGAGGCTGGGAAGTATTCCTTCCACCGTCCGACAATATCCTCAGTCGAAGTCAGCAGTGCTCCCCCCGCACTATACACCGTGCAGGTAGAACACCACTTTCCCCTCCTGAGTCGCCTGACGGTTTGCCAGAATCTCTTCGAGGCGTTCCGAAAGTCTTTTTCCATGGCCTCTCCGAACTCCTCCCACACCCGAGTTTTTGGCTTCAGCCACTGTCCGTGCCATGTTCCGCTTGGCCTGTCGGTACCAATCAGCTGCCTCCGAAGTCCCACAGGTTAACCAAGCCCGGTAGGACTCCTTCTTCAGCTTGGTGGCTCCCCTCACCTCTGGTGTCCACCATTTGGTTCGGAGTTACCACCACCACAGGCCGCAGCCGCAGCTCAGTGCAGCAGCTTTGGCAATGGTCTGTGCGCCAAAGAGATCTGATCTGCCCGAGCCAGAGGTCTGCGCGCCGGAGCCATTCCCAGGGTGTAAGCGCCGGTTGCGCCGTTGGTACGTCACCCTGTTGGTGGTTTTTTGGAACAGTCAGCTGTGGCGAGTGAGAGACACAGGTTTTTCCTTTTTTCCCTCCAAGTCTGTTAATTCAAGGACAGTAGAGAACTGCATCCAGTCAGCTGTGCAGCCCCCAGTCGAGTTAGCTGTGCAGCTCCCAGTCGAGTTAGCTGTGCAGCCCCCAGCTCAGTTAGCTGTGCAGACCCCAGCTCAGTTAGCTGTGCAGCCACACATGCTGCCAGCTTTTGCCGGCAAGCCACACATGCAGCCGGCTGCTGCCGGCCAGTCACACATGCAGCCAGCTGCTGCCGGCCAGCCAGTGCTGTCTTCCCCGTCACTCCCCCCATATAAGCAGAGAGACAAACCCATTCATACTGTGCCTTGTATGCTGGCCAATATGGCCAGGCGAGGAGGCTAAGACGCCAGCCGAGGACTGCACCCTGCTGTCGGGTAGGGTGCAGTCGAAGTAGGCTGAAGCTGCCCAGCGCAGCTTCAGCCTACTTTGTCGGTTTCATCCTGTCCACCACCTGCTACTGCGGAACTACCCGGACATGCTCTGCCCAAGCCGGAGGTCTGCGTGCCAGTGAGACCTGCTCAGCCCGTGCCGGAGGTCTGCGCGCCACTGGGACCTGCTTTGCTCAATCCGGGGGCCTGCGCGCCGGTGGGACCCGCTCTGCCTGAGCCTGAAACCGCCGCCCCTGTTTGAGGAGCTGCTGCAGCTGCCCGCTGCCTTTGCAGATAGAGCTGCGGTTGCCACGCCTCCTGATTTGGGTCCTGTTTGGCCTGCACCCCGCCGGCCACTTTCCAGGCCGCAGGCAGTCACGCCGCTGTGGATGGCCTCCTGAACTGTTTCCACGCCACCGCGGCCTTCCGCGTGGCCGGCTTCCTGAACTCCCTTGTCGCCACCGCTGGTTTAGCGGTCGACCTCCAGAACTGTTGGACTATGGGCTTCTGTGCCGTCGACCACCGGGTTGGCCTCCAGACCGGCGCAGAGATGACTTGCACTGCTGTCGGCCTCCTGGTCGGCCCCCTGAACTGTGCTGTTTTGAATCCCCTGTGCTCCTTTGCCCGCTATGGACGTTTTGTTTCGGACTCGGTATCGCTTCCTCTGTCTTGTTAGCTCTAATGTCTCTCAAGTGTGCTACCCTCCTGTTTCCCATTCCATGATGATCCCTCGGTGTATTTATAATGTGTGTTTCCATGTGCTGGTTGCTGGATCGTCTGCGTTTAATGGTGTCTGCATTCCTGGTGTCTCTCTGCCCTCCATCGTATGTCCCCTTGCTTCGTGTCCAGGTTTGTGTATAGTTGCTCCCAGTATAGTTTAGTTTCTAGTTCTGTCCTTTTTCTGTGTACTCACCTTCACTGTAAATAAACCTCCTCACCTTCATTCCATGACTGCCTGCTTCTTGGGTCCGCTTCTCTTCACACCACACGGCTGGCATCCCCAGCCGTGACAAAAATGCAGTTTATAAATGATGATTTCATTTTGTATTTACTTATCAGTGGAAAATGCCTGTATATTATATAAGCATTATATATTATTATATATAATATTATACATTTACTCAGGCTACCTTTGTCTATTTTTTTATGATGATCTGAGACATTCAAGTGTGACAGATATGCAAAAAAAAATAAGGGGGCAGAGGTGAAGTTTCAGCAATAATATGTTGTTGTTCAGTTTAAATTTGTAGTAATGAAGAGGTTTTAATCCTAAGACCAGGGTCCATATTTAAATTTTGTCTAAGATATCCTTTTCATTACTAATGCAACTTAGCTTAGAGTGTGCTACATGTAAATATCACTAATAAAAAGCTTCAGAAGCCTAAAAAACAAACATTGAATATTTTTGTGGGTCATTATGCTCATTATTAATAGGATTGTTATGTAATTACTTAACAATCCAAGAATCATCACCTCTGTTACAAATAAATTGTGTTGGGTTTTTTGCATATTTATTTTGTAAATAATACATGCCTCACCCTGAATCTCAGACTGGTATTGTGATTAGATAAGAGATATGTCCAAGAGTCTTGGAAGGTTTCATTGTGCAAATTAATTAATTCATTATTGTGCTGTGTGACTAATGTCTCTGGTATTTTTCTTCTGTATTTCATTGTTTCTCACTACACATTGGCACAATTAGGAGGACAACAGTAAAATAACACATCAGACCAGTTTATACTGTAAGTATGGCAAACTCACTTTCAAGTAACAACCCAAAAGATTCTCACAAGGTAACTTACACCTTTTCCCTTTTTTGACCCAGATTCCAGTGCTGCCAGTTCCATGATAATACCAGTAGATGGTGCTGTAGACCTACTGGATGAGGAAATGGAGGCTTCTGTCTTTGGTAGGAAATCACACGCACACACACACACACACACACACACACACACACACACACACACACATATATATATATATATATACTTTCTCTCATGGAAAGAGAAGAAATGAGTGGCGCCAGGAGGTTCCCTTCCAGTCGGTTAGGAAAGTGATCCAGAAGTTTGAGGTATTCAGGTATTCTGGACCATTCCTCATTCAGGTCTGATGGCTTCCAAGCATGGACAGCTCTATTTAACTCACACCACAGATTTTCAATGATATTCAGGTCTGTACTTGTTCCTCTGCATGAACGCCTTAGTGGATTTTGAGCAGTGTTTAGGGTCATTGTCTTGTTGAAAGATCTAGCCCCGGCGCAGCTTCAGCTTTGTCACTGATTCCTGGACATTGGTCTCCAGAATCTCCTGATACTGAGTGGAATCCATTTGTCCCTCAACTTTGACAAGAGTCCTAGTCCCTGCACTGGCAGGGACCAGTTCCTGCCAGTTTACTGTAGGTAGCAGGTGTTTTTCTTGGAATGCTGTGTTCTTTTTCCTCCATGCATAATGCCTTTTGTTATGCCCGAATAACTCAATGTTAGTTTCATCAGTTCACAGCACCTTATTCCAAAATGAAGCTGCCTTGTCCAAATGTGCTTGAGCATACCTCAAGCGGCTCTGTTTGTGCTGTGGGTGGAGAAAAGGCTTCCTCTGCATCACTCTCGCACAGCATCTCCTTGTGTAAAGTGCGACGAATGGTTGAACAATGCACAGTGACTCAATCTGCAGCAAGATGATGTTGTAGGTCTTTGGTCCTTGTCTGTGGGTTGACTGACTGTTCTCACGATTCGTTGCTTCTGTCTATCCGAGATTTTTCTTGGTCTGCCACTTCGAGCCTTAACTTGAACTGAGCCTGTGGTCGTCCTGTGGTCGTCCATTTCCTCAATAGGAAACATACAACTGAAATCTCTGAGACAGCTTTCTGTATCCTTCCCCTAAACCATGATGGTGAACAATCTTTGTCTTCAGGTCATTTGAGAGTTGTTTTGTTGCTACTCTTCAGAGAAAATTCAATGAGGAGGGAAACTTACAATTGACCCCCTTAAATACTCTATCATAATTGGATTCACCTGTGTATGTAGGACAGGGCTCACTGAGCTTACCAAGCCAATTTGAGTTCTAATAATTAGTTATAAAGGTTTTGGAATCAATAAAATGACAACAGTGACCAAATTTATGCTCCTGCCTAATTTTGTTTAAATAATTATTGCACACTTTCTGTAAATCCAATAAACTTCATTTCACTTCTCAAATATCACTGTGTGTGTCTCCTATATGATATATTTAACTGACATTTTTTATCGTAACAATCAACGATTTATACAGGAAAAACAGGACGATTAACAAGGTTGCCCAAACTTTCATATCCCACTGTATGTACACAAAAATTGTTAAATTATTTCTCGATTTAGCTGTCCCAAAGGTCAAATCCAAAGTAAAGTAAATATATAAATGTAATACACAAGTAGAAATGTAGATCCAATAGGTACTGTGAATGAATACTCTCTGTATATGTAGACTCTTGTGTTGTCTCTGGGTGAATAAATGTGTTCTGATAATGTGATCAGCTGTATGAATTCTACACAGAAAAATGCATTTACAGTCAGCTGAGTTATAATAGTTCACTTGTTGTGATATTGTGCAAAAGTCAAATATTACGAAGTTTTGATTACATAAATAATTGAATCTAGAACCTAGCACACAAAATCAATCACTAGATTCTCTGTGTCCAGAAGACAATGATCAGGACTTACCTAGGATTTAACTAGGACTTACCAGCGTCTGGGGAACCAAAAGAAACACCTACACCTGGTGCTGTACAAAAGAAAATGTGGAACAAACAACCCACCACCCAAGGTCACTGGCACATCCTCCGTTCACTAAGAACAGATAAAAGCACAGGACAGCACGTTAAAAAGATTTAAAAGAAAAGGTCACTGAGCCTCAGGCTTGCTGCATATCTTAAAAAACAACTAATCTCTAAAACAACACACACACACACACACACACACACACACACACACACACACACACACACACACACGACAACTTGCACCCCACAAATTAAACCACAGCTGTTGCTGGCATCCAAGCCTCGACTACAGCTCGATACAGCTACCTGTAATTGGGAGAAGCCTACAGAGGCAATATGTGGTTTCCAGCGTCACCACAGTTTGTGGTGGAAGACCGCTCCAGTCAGCCACTGAAGCAGAGTGCAGACAATAGTCCAGTGTGGGGAGAGAAAAAAAAAACCCAAAACAGGATAAGACAAAACAGCAGTTTCGTCAAGGAGGCACCCTGGCATAATAACCAAGCAGGCGTCTTAATTCTAATTAGGATCAGGTGGTTTGCCACGGAGAGGTTACAGCAGCAATTGAACCCTAGAACAAAGGACAATATAACCTTAGTATTTATAAATAACCAGGGCTAATAGAAATAATAAGAGTGGCTTACCCCAGGACCAGAAGTGCTATACTGCACATCTGGAAGTAATTCAGGCACCTCTCTCTAGAGTAGAGTAAAAAGAAACGGCCGCTCTGCAGCGGAGCCGGAAAAATATCACTATAAATCCCAATACTCCGAGGCAAGTTTAGATCAAACGAGAGCCTACCTGTAGCTGTCATGTAATCTGCTCAGCTCACTGATTAATCTGTAGCGGTGTGCTAGCATTTACTGCTGCATTTCGCCAAAAGAAAACACGAGAGGAATGAACCAGAAGAAACCCGACTTCTCTTTATGCGGGTCGACGCCACCCTGCAATCAATATGCAGGTGGGTTCCCAATTAACCGAGTCAAGGAGCGGCAAAGAGCGAGCTCGAAAGAGAGAGAAAATGACAAAACAAGTAAGGGGGGAGAGAGAGAAGGATAGAAGGCTGAGTAGCCTGTCCAGCTACATGATCATTTGACTCTTTCTCTGACCATTTTGTCATGAGATCTATCTCTTGAATGGGACTGACTTGGACCTCAGCTGTTGCACTGGTAAACGAAGAGCGCCATGCTCTGTAGTTGTCTGGCCTATCATCAAACTGATAAAGGTTATTAAATTGAGATTAAAATGAGATTATTAAATCTCAGCGTGCCAGTGCCAAAGGACTCTGCTGGATTTAAAATGTTGGCCGTGGGTGTTATAGTTATGTTGAGGTAAGCTGATGGATTGTGGCTCTAAATTGCATTCTTCAGAGTTGTTTCGAGTGTGTTGGGTGAACTTACTTGGGGGCAGGAAGTTATTGCTAATTTTTGCGGATTGGGAGATAGTTTGGTGTCCATTTCAGATCATAGATATTCATTTGTACGTTCTAATTTTGCTCTTTCTGATGAAGATTTTCTAATCTCAGGTTCCTCTTGCACTTCTGCTTCAGCTACAGAGACATCAGTTTCCCTGTGTAATGTTAGCACTTCTAATTCCACATCTATTTTTGCCTTTTCCAGTGCACTTTGAGCTTTTTCAACTTTCAACTGTGCTTCTTTTGTTGCATAGGATGATCTCACCTTAGCAGCCTCTGCTTTAGCTCAAGTATGGGCAGCACGTACTGCTGATCCAGATGAGCAGCTGCTCCTTAAACTGCGTGCAGACTTGTTACTGGATGCCATTTTGTCCATGATGAATCTTCAGTTGGCACCTTTTCAATGTAGTGTTTTCAACAAGGATGTTGATGACACCAAGTTAAACCACAAATGAAGACCCTGGAGTTTAGTTGTAGCTTGATAAATTGTCTTCATGAACATGTGATGAAAACTGAAATGACAGAAAATAAACTCCATCTCAACAGATAGAAGCATATTCACACCAATAAAGTGCATTATGCTTACTAAAACATTAATTTCAGCAAAATAAACATTAATATCCAAACCTATCTGTATAAACTGACATATAAAAAAACTTACAGCATTCCAGCCAGTATTTTAACCAAAACTGTGTAGCTAGCCACCGTAGCTTCCAGGCATACAGGTGATAGCTCCCGACTCACCAACGGTGTCACGGCGCGGGGGGTGCTCCATAGGGACTTAAAAAATGGTGTGTTTCTGTTCTGAGTCTTGTTCTGTTAGTGTATGTGTCTCTTGCGGCTAGTACAACTGAATTTCCCTCTGTGGGACAATTAAAGGATTATTCTACTCTTCTAATCTCTTCAACTGGCAGGGAGGTTGTTACATCCTTGCAGGAGTTCTCTGCTCTCCAGGAGTTCACTCTGCAGGTGGGGGAGAGATATAGGAGAGACGAAGAATGAACTTGACCTGGGAGTCTATTGTCTTATGTAGTCTGGGAGATGATTGGATGATGGGTACTGCTTCTTTTGGCATCGGCTGGAGGTGGAGTTGGCCCGTCCAGTTGGGGTCTGGGTTGCGAGGACCCCCTGCCACGGTGGAGGGGGTCGATGTGAAAACAATAGTGCAGCAGAAACAATTGAAACAGAAAGAGAATCATGACACCAAGAAAAGACTGAGAAGTTTCATACCAGGAGAACAGGTGTTCATCAGAAGCTATGGTGTGAAGTGGATTCCAACAGTCTCATCAGGGCCAGTGTCTTACATCATTACCAAACTCTAAAGTGATATGTGGATCAGGTGAGGGCAAGAGTTGCAGACACTGTTCCTACTGCACCGGACCAGTGGATAGAGCCATTACAGGACTTGAAGCAGTTTCGGAGTGCTGCTTGCCATCAGTGGTGGACACAACCTCCATCATCTGAGCCCCGGGAGTTGCAATATGCTCCAGAGTCTCCGGCTCCAGCAGACTCCTCAGTGGCACTGGTGGTGCAACGTTCCCAGAGAGAGACATCTGCCTGAGGATCTCAAGGACTTTGTTAGGTACAGTGAGATGTTTCAGGAATAGAGCAACAATGCGCTGTGATCTCATAGGAAGGATGTACCTTCCTAGTTATTCTCCCTTTTGTAGACAGTTGAATTAAGGGGGGAGGAGATGTGGTATTGTAACAAATCATTCGTTTATATATATCCCTCTCACCCATGCGGGCAGTGTATCCTTCAAGCTTGGGTCTTCTACCAGAGGCCTGGGAGCTTGAGGGTCTTAGCTGTTCCTAGGACTGCGCTCTTCTGGACTGAGATTTCCGATGTTGTTCCTGGGATCTGCTTCAGCCACTCACGTACCTTGGGAGTCACTGCACTTAGTGCTTTAATTACCAATGGGACCACTGTTAGCTTCACCCTCCACATCTTCTTGAGCTCTTCTCTGAGCCCTTGGTATTTCTCAAGCTTCTCGCTGTCATTCTGAACCGCTACATCTACCACTACAGCCGTCTTCTTCTGTTTATCTACCACCACTATATCCGGTTGGTTGGCCACTGCCATTTTGTCTGTCTGTATCTGAAAGTCCCACAGGATCTTAGCTCCGTCATTCTCAAACACCCTAGGGGGTGTCTCCCATCCTGACCTTGGGACTTCTAGGCCATACACAGATGTTTCTGTATACTATGCTGGTCACTTGGTTATGGTGATCCATGTATGCCCTGCCTGTTAGCATCTTCCATCCTGCTGTTAAGTGCTGGATCGTCTCAGGGGCATTTTTACACAACCTGCACCTGGGGTCTTGCCTGATGTGGTAGACCCCAGCCTCTATGGATCATGTACTTAGGGCTTGTTCCTGTGCTGCCATGATTAGTGCCTCTGTGCTGTCTTTCAGTCCAGCTTTGTCCAGCCACTGGTAGGATGTCTGGATGTCAGCCAATTCCCCTATCTGCCGGTGGTACATACCTTTGGCGAGCTTATCAATCCAGCAGGGTACCTGATCACCCTGTTCTTGCTCTTATCGTTCAGCTGACTCCTCAGGACTTGCCTTACCCTCTGCAGGTACTTGGTGGTTGCAGCTTTCCTAGCAGCCTTTTCATGGTTCCCATTTGCCTGTGGGATCCCCAGGTATTTGTAGCTGTCCTCTATGTCTGCAATGTTGCCTTCTGGTAGTTCGATTCCCTCAGTTCTGACTGCCTTCCCTCTCTTTGTTACCATCCGACTACACTTCTCCAGTCCGAATGACATTCCGATATTGTTGCAATATAGCTTGATGGTGTGGATTAGTGAATCGATATCTCATTCACTCTTGGCATACAGCTTCATGTCATGCATGTACAGGAGGTGGCTGGCAACTTCTCCATTGCGTAGTCGGTATCCATAGCCAGTCTTGTCAATGATCTGACTGAGGGGTTTCAGGCCTATGCAGAACAGCAGCGGGGACAGAGCATCTCCCTGGTAGATCCTGCACTTGATGGTAACTTGTGCTATGGGCTTGAAGTTGGCCTCTAGTCTTGTATGCCACATTCCCATTGAGTTCCTGATGAAGGCTCTCAGGGTCCTGTTGATCTTATACAGTTCTAGGCATTCCAGGATCCATGTGTGGGGCATCGAATCATAAGTCTTCTTGTAATCAATCCAGGCAGTGCACAGGTTGGTCATTCTACTCTTACAGTCTCAGATGACCGCTCAGTCTACCAGTAGATGTTTTGCGCCTCTGGTATTCTTACCTATCACTTTCTGTGCCCTGTTCATGTATTGACCCATGTGCCCATTCATCTTAGCCACTGTGATGCCTGACTGGTGTTTCCATGTGGTACTAAGGCAGGTTATTGGTCGGTAGTTGGAGGGGGCTGGTCCCTTCTGGGGGTCCTTGAGGATCAGGACCATCCGGCCTTTGGTTAGCCAATCTGGGTGTTTCTCATCGACTAGCAGCTGGTTCATCTGTGCTGCCAGTCAGCTTCATCAGTGAGCTTCTTCAGCTAGCAGGTGTCAACCATGTCAGGGCCTGGTGCTGTCAAACTCTTGATACTGGACCCTTTCTGGATTCAAGACCCTTTCTTGGATGTCTGCCACTGTGATAGTTACTGGACCCTATTCAGGGAGGTTGCTGTGGCCTGCCCTCAGGTCCACTAGCCACTGAGCATTGCGTTATGGGTTGCGTCCTTCTCCCATATGTATTCCTCAGTCTCCAGTCTTGGGGGTGCATTCGCATATTGTTCCCCTGCCACTGAGAGTACACCTTGGCTGGTTCTGTGGAGAACAGCTGGTTTATTCTCCTGCCTTCTATCTCTCTGGTGTACCTCTTCAAGCGGCTGGCCAAGGCTGTGTGTCTTTGCTTGGCAGTTTCCAAGGCCTCTGGTATAGACAGCTTGCTGTACTTCTTAGGCACCTTCTTCATCGCACTGCCTCTCGCTTTTAGTGATTCTTGTAGCGCACTTGGGGGTTGGTACCCAATCTCAGGTGGGGTTGATGTTATCTAAAGTGTGACTATCCAGAGTTGGGACTCCCCTCCTGTTACCCCCCCCCCCCCCCAAAAAAAAAAAAAAAAAAAAAACAAACACCCTAAAAA
>VURO01037922.1:13985-25320 GCA_015108175.1 Pelvicachromis taeniatus
GTATAATATATGTATGTGTGTGTGTGTGTGTGTGTGTGTGTGTGTGTGTGTGTGTGTGTGTGTGTGTGTGTAGCATTGTATGAACTCAATCCTCATCATCAGATTACAGCTCTGTAATCTTTGGAATCATCCATGTGGTAAGGTTTACTAACATATCATAATGTCATCTCTCTTTCTACACACGCACGCGCACACACACACACACACACACACACACACACACACACACACACTCCCTCTTCTGCTGGTTGTTTTGTGTTAAATTAAGATTTTGTGTTAAATTGTTAATTTAAAGTCTCAATGTATTATTAGTTTGTATTGTTTTTAAAAATAGTACAAAAAAAGTTTAAAAAAAAAAACTTGTAAATTCATTAAAAATTAAAGTTATTTTTAACTAATCCACACAGGCTCAAATATTTATGTACACCGTCATTAATATTTGGTTAAATTCCCCTTCACCAGAAGCTTTTGGGATCCATCTTCTGGAATAATTCTGACTTTATATTGAAACACTCTTCTTGATAAGAGTTGGAAATTTAACTTGTCATTGTGAACAAATCTTTCCATATTTGTCTCATCTGACCATAAAACTTTGTTCATGTGCGCAGCTGAAAATCTGAGTTAAGTCTGAAGGTTTTTTGGTTTTGAAGTGGGGACTTCTTTCTTGGTGGGCGCCCTCTCCGTCCACACTGATGTAAAACTTGCTTGGATGTAAAACAATGACGCCGCAGTTCCAGCAGTTTCCAGTTCATTGCAGGCTTCAGCCTTGGTGTTTCCTGGATGAACTCTGACCAGTTTCCTCTCATCTGATGGTGACACAACAGGTCTTCTTCCAGACCGTGGCAAACTGGCGACACGTCTGAATATGTTGTACTTTTGTGCACTTGCTAAAACTGCTGATCTGCAGGTCTTTATGAATGGCTTCAAAAGACCTTCAAAACGTATGTAAATCTACAATTCTCTTAGATCTTCACTGAGATGATAATTTTATTATACAAACATACATCTTAAATTGTTGTATGGATGACAATAAAATATAACTTAAGTAGAGACTAAAAACAACGCTGTACAATGCACTTTAGTACATGCTGCATCATAAACAAACTTACAGCATACGTTGTCTTTGTTATAAACTCTAATGTGAAGCTTTAGAGTTTCTGATAACAGCTTCTGTCTTTTCTATTTAGTGTAGTCGAGGCCCCCGGCTGTTCCATCTGTTCCACGTAAGCAAAACCATGCACCTTAATACATGACATGACATCATGCAATTGCAATAAGAATTTCCAGTGAAATCGAGCTGAGTTAAAAATGACATCAGCTTTGGATCTCCATCCTGTTATTGTTCTAACTCAGCTGGAAGGTCGGTTGCAGTTCATCGGTTGTTCTGCAGATGTAGGGGATCAGGAGGTTTAGTGTACGATGACAAACTCCAAGCCTGCCAGGATTACAGTGTCCTGTGCCCTACAGGTTATATTTAGCAGTTCTACCAGTCATGCTCCACAGTGTGGCTGTCCTGCCACACCGACCAAGTTCTCTTAGTCCAGTGGTGGTGTCACTGCAGGGATCAGTGCAAAGAAAATCCACAGAGGTTTCATAACAAAGTGCCAACAGCCAATCAAAGCTGCAGCCAGGCAACGCTGCGTTGACAGCTCAGTTAGTGCCTCAGCAGCCGTCGTACTGTACAGTGATGTGTAGAAGAATGACATAGAGGCTGCGGGAAACAGTGATGTTACCTAAATGAAAAAGAGCAAGTTATTTAACATGAACAAAGCAGAATTTATAATTAATTAATGTCATTAAATTATGCTAAAAATAAATATTTGACGGTTGCAAACAAATCTTAAGAAGTAACTTAATTTTTTTTTGGAACTTTTTTAACCCTGCATATAAAACTAATGTCTCAAAAAATGCCATTTCTATTGTTTTTATTGTTATTTTGCAGTTGTACATCAAGCCTTTTATGGTCAGTATAGTCGCATTATTAACCAACAGTATGTTGTTGTTTACAGCGTGTCTCAAAACGTCATTACGTATTCCCCCAGTTGGACCAATGAGAGCGCAGGGGGGCGTAACGCGGTCTGGCGCCGGGTAAAAGGGATTTGACAGTTGCAGGTCTCGAGCGGATCCTTCAGTTGACTTCCTCAGTGGGGCCGAGAGAGAGACGATGGCGGCGGCTGCCTGCAGCCAGCACACCGCTGTCACTACCGCCACTGTTAGCGGCAAAAAACCGCATGGTAACAGAGAACATAGCCGGAGGAACCGTGAGAACTGTCGACGGAGACAAGCGGCTCTTTTGTTTCTCAGTAACATCTCCCTGGACGGACGGCCGGTCCAGAGTAATTCCGCTGAGAATCAAGGAACCCGCCACCACAAACACAACGACTTGGAGGGAGCAGACTCCAGCTCTGCGGCGGGGGCTGCAGCCGGTCTGTGTCCGGATACCGGCAACAGTAGTAGCTACGGGACATTCTCTAATGTACCAGCTTCCGTAAGCAGCGGGACGGTCACTCATTCCGCGGCACCGAGGACGGGACTCACCACCGTGCCGCCGATCCTCGTCCTGCCGTCGGACACGAGCTTCGACGATGTGGGGAGCACCGAGGTGGTGCTGGAGTGTCGCAGAGGCTCTTTTCCTTCCTCCGGGAACAGTAACCTGCTCTCGGCGTCCCCGTCCAACAACAGCCTCCTGCCGTCGCCGGTGGGACCGCGGAAGTCGTCCACTTTGCTGTCGGTTCAAAGCTGTAACTCCGTGTCCTCAGAGCCGCGACAAAGGTGAGATAAACACGGCAGCGTTTCTGTTCCCTACACGGGTGAGCGGTGTCACCTGAGCCTGGCTTTCAGCCTTGAATTTGCATGTTTTTCGTCGGTTTTCCTCTTTAAACAACACCTGAAAGTTAAGAGGGGAGATCAGCACGGCAGGTAGACTGCACGGACTAGTTTAGTTCACAAACGGAGGCACTGACATGTCATGCTGGAGGTGAGCTGGCGATCCCCACAAGTGCTGTGAGTTCCGCTAGTCTTGCTCCAGTCCACTCACTCCTCAGACATTTAAGGGCGTTTGAGAGCGTGTCAGCGGTCACGATGCAACAAATCCACGGTTTGTGTTGCTGCCTGGAGGTAACCGTGAACTCCGAGCAAAAGCTTGTGTAGTGCATGACTCATAGCAGTTGAATTTGGGACGTGAGCTACTGAAAACCCAATACCACCACCAGCATTTAATGACATCAGACTCGAGCTTGCTTTTTTTTTTTTTCTTCTTCATTTAGTGGCGTAATATCCGTTCCTAGAAAAAAACATGACATGTGGTAACAAGTTCATTTCCAGTGTTGTTCGTGTCTAGGTTACATTGCGTGGGAACATTTTAAAGCCAGCTTTTGTTCTTATTTTGTTTCCTATTTTTTGGTTTCTGTGTAACTTAGTTTCAGTTAGTTATCAGAGTAACCGTGTAAGGTTTCGTCTTTTTAACTATTCCAACATGGGTGGTAACAAACTCTTGACTCACCCTAACTGCAGACATCCCAGTTAGGGCACACAAGAGCCAGCAATATATATATAATACACCATATGGGGAAAAAAACACCACAGCTGTATAATTACAGCGATTTAAAGAAGGTTACTGACTTCTTGACCCTTATCTTTCTGGGCAGGTAGTTACAAAGCTCAAAGATCTTGATGGAAAATTGTCACCTTTAGATTTAATTCCAGACTGTGGAGCTGTCCGGGTGGTGCTGCAGTGTAGCCTTGGCCTAGACCTGGATCTGTGGTTTAATTGGGAAGGGCAAAATCTTAAATCAATTCTAAAATGTGCAGGAAGCCAAGACTTGAGCGATGTGATGTTGGCCAAAACCAGGAAATACGGCACTGCTTGTTGATGCCAGAGAGGAGCAAAGTGCTATTATCAAGCCTTGAGGTCTTAATGTGAAAGCATTGTGTTTATACTCGTAATAGTCGTTATTTGTATGATGTGTTCTTCAGAATCCAGAGCTGAATCAAATTAAACTCTTAAATTGAAGAGTTAATTAGAAGGGCTCTTGTGATGTTGATGAGGTTCGTGGGACTGAACAGTTTCTGATTTTGAGATATTTAAACTTTTTTTTTCCCCCTTGTCACCAGGTTGTGTGGGCAGGTTTATTTGTTTGTTGCTTCCCTCGAGGAGGTTATGTTTTTGGTAGGATTTGTATGCGTGTGTTTCAGTCTGTAAACATAACTGGAAGAGTGTTGATTGAATTCTGATAAAACTTTGGGCCGTATCGGCAGTCTTTGTCTTCAACATCAGCTTGAATTGGCAGAAAAGCTTTATAACAGGAAACTCTGTTTCTTATACTTGTGGTGTTTGTTTTCAACATACAGAAAATACTGCATGAAGATTTACAATATCGCGTCACATTTGACCTCTGACCTCACCTTCAAGGATAAGATTGCTTGAATCCAATGACCTTGAATTCAATCACCTGATGATTATAAACTAACAGTTTTTTTTATACTTGTACAATGTTCCTGAATAAGTATTATTTTTTTGGAAAACTGGTCCAATAAAAATAGCCTAAACTTTGCACTTATTTTTTTTACTGCACTATAAACTTAAAGTACATTTTAAAAATAACAACAGAAACAAAATGAATATATACAAAGTACAAAAGTACAAAAGTACTCCCTTACAATTAAGTAGTGTACTAAGTGCGCTGCCTTGATGAAGGTCAACACAAGTTGAGTTCTTCTTGTTCATTTTTGCATTTTGGGTGTATCTAATAGGACCTAAAGTAGAACCTTGTGGTACACCACAGGTGAACAAACGGTAGAAGACAAAGTACTTACACTGAGAAAGTTTATTTAAGATAAATTTAAACCAAGTAAGTGCAGTTTTCCTCATGCCAGCCCATGTTTTTAGTTGATGTACTACTTCAGAAGAATGAAGATGGTTAGTCGTTAGCTTCAAGAGGACCTGCATTGTGTAAAGTGCTAAAGCGCGATTACCAACAATTTTCTTTATGCGTTGACAAATGTAACCTATTAGCAAAGCCTAAAATTAAAGTCATTTCCTTTATTCACTACCAGTCAAACGTTTTTCAACACCCCAATTTTTCTAGTTATTTATTGCATAAGATAAGATAAGTGGGGGGGAAAAAAAAAGAGCAACATGGTAAGCTTGGAAACATCATGGACCCATCGAGCTGGTTTGGGATGAACTGGACAAAAGCGTGAAAGCAAAGCAACATGCAAGTGCGGCACATTCATGGGAACTTCTGCAACAGGTATGAGACAAACGTTCTGAAGAGTGCCACAGGTGTGTTCAGCTGTTATATCTGCCCAAGGTGGCCACTTTTAATGAGTCAAATGTTTAGATTACACTTTGGTCTATAAACTGATTCCATGATTTCTTTTTAACTCCAATTTCTTATTTCTACCATGCTTTCATTTCAAAGTGCAATGAGACATTAAACTGCATAATGTTCAATAAAAAAAACTAGAAAAATTGGGGTGTTCTAAAACTTTTGACTGGGCGTGTGCTCGTTATTTTATTGTGCCACAAAAATGTCATTTGTTTCTTTTTAGAGTTTCAGTTTCAAATTTAAATGTTTCATTTTTCACTCGGCCATAATATGTTTTCACCACTGGCTCGTTTCAGTTGACTCTAAAAACTGTGGTAGCCAGCTGTAGAAGCCGGCGGCTTTGAAGGCAGGATATGAACCCAGAAACGGTTAAAACCACCAACAGACGTGCTGAAGACGAGCTGCCTTCTGTACCACAGTAACCCCCGGTCGGGTTTCGGTGAGGTGTTTACTGCTCTACTTAGGTTTCTCTTCCTGAAAGAAGGGGGAATTCAGACATGTCTACAAAAACGTGAAAATGAGCTGGATAAAAAGAAAGATGCGGCAGCAATCAAACCGAGGGATGAATTTCTTAATATAAAGCCTGTGAATGGTTTGTTTGTTGTTTTTTTTTTTCTTGAGTGACAGGGAGTTTGTGTGTTTATGATGCATTCTCATCTGGCAGCGGTTCATACATGCTGATCCTGCGTGAGCGCTGATGGACGGATCAGCATCGTCATCATGTTGGCAGCGTTTCAAACCCGGAGAACGCCAGCCATGCAGCGATAAACACCGCTTAACCTATTTACACCTAACAACAGGCTCTGAAATTACCAGCAGATAACAGCTCATCAGTCAGACGGCTGCAGCAGCCGTCAGCTGCGGCTCCCGTTGTGTGAGGATTTTATTAATTCACCGTGATGATGCACTTACAGTGCTTTATTATTTTTCCCGGCGAGCGGGCTGTCGATAATATTAATGAGTAAAATTTACACACCTAATATTGGGTATGTGATGCCAAGACTGCGATGTGAGGATAAGCTCATTGTTGGACCACATTATTGTCATTTTGGATGGATTGGTAGGTAAGAAGCTTTAGGCAGAGCCAAATGAAAAATATGAGCGTGGTAATAAAAATAAATGTTTTTATGGAGTTTTAAGTGTTTATCAGGTCATTTAAAAATTTTTATTTCTCTTAAATTAGGCAACACGTGTGATTATTAAAAAAATCAATCATATTCCATCATTATGTTATTATTTATTTTAGTCTATACTTCATTGTCAGCAGTGCTGTCTTTGGCTTCTCCACATGACAGACAGCTTCTCACAGCACGCCCGCCCTCCCTCTACTCCCATTTCAACAACACTGAAGTTGGTAAAATGTACAATATAATTAAACTACTGTAAATGTTAACCTGGCCAGCACAGCCTTAACATTTGTTACCCAACAGTATCGTTAGCCTTCTGTTACCATTAAGGTAGCAGGTCTGAGTATGGGAAAGAAATCATCAGTCAGGCCTGTTTGTAACTTTATATCAGCAGATATAACATCCTGCATTAAATTCACATTTTTTATTAAGACCACTTTGATTTGGTGAAGCGCTTTTTCTTGGATATCCATCCATCCTGCCATCCCAAATCTTTGTCAGATGCCCGAACCACCTCAACTGGCTCCTTTCGATGTGGAGGAGCAGCAGCTCTACTCTGAGCTCCTCCCGCATGGTCGAACTTCTCACCCTATCTCTAAGGGAGAGTCCAGCCACCCTTCGGAGGAAGCCCATTTCCGCCGCTTGTGTCCGCGATCTCGTTTTTTCGGTCACTACCCACAGCTCGTGATCTTAGGTGAGGGTAGGGATGTAGATCGACCGGTAAATTGAGAGCTTCACTTTTACACTCAGCTCTCTCTTCACCACAACAGACCGATGCAGCGTCTTCATCATTGCAGCCGCAGCACCGATCCGTCTGTCGATCTCCCGCTCCCTTCTCCCATCACTCGTGAACAAGACCCCGAGATACTTAAACTCCTCCACTTGGGGCAAGAACTCGTCCCTGACCTGGAGTGGGCACTCCACCCTTTTCCGGCTGAGGACCATGGCCTCTGATTTGGAGGTGCTGAGTCTCATTCCCACCGCTTCAAACTCGGCTGCAAACCGTTCCAAGGCGAGCTGGAGGCCATCACTTGATGAAGCCATCACTTGATGAAGCCAACAGAACCACATCATCTGCAAAAAGCAGAGATGAGATTCTGAGACCACCCAAGCAAAAGCCTTCCACCACTTGGCTACTCCATAAAAATTATGAACAGAATCTTGGATATGCAATGAGTAGAAAATTAAATAGAAAAAAAAAATGAGTACCGTATTTTCCGGACTACAGAGCGCACCTGAATATTAGCCGCACAACTTGAAATTATGAAAAAATCATATTTTGTTCATACATTAGCCGCACCAGACTAAAAGCCACAGGTGCGCTAGCGGGCTAGTAGCGCTAGCGAGCGGGCTAGTAGCGCTAGCGAGCGGGCTAGCGCTAGTCTCTTTTTCTTCCTAATTCGTATGGAACTACTTTGGTTGGCGGACGGACATGTGACCAACATATCACTCTTTTCCGTGTCTGATCACATGCCTTTCCGCCAAGCAAAATGGCGGAACAAACCAAAACAAATCCTCTTACGATGTCACAAAAATCATGAAAAAACCTTGAAAAGCCGCACCGGACAATAAGCCGCAGGGTTCAAAGCTTGTGCAAAAAGTAGCCGCTTATAGTCCAGAATTTACGGTAAATGTTTTTGTTGGAAAGTTACAGCTGTAAGATGATATAGAAATGAATAATATACCTTTTAGAGAGACTTCCATGAAACATGTGCCATAAATGTTGCATTAGGAAACAAGTGATGTTTTCATAATTAGTGGTGCATTTCCAATTATTTTTATTTATTTATTTATTTTGTCGCATATTTTCACGTACTCTTTGAGGTCTTTCGACCTTTGCTTTCATCTGCAACCTTCAGCTCTATTCGTAGAACAGTGCAGCAAAGCACTTAGCTTGTTACTGTAATGATGTCTTTAAATTAGCGCAGTAATCATTTATTAATGCTGAAACACTTTCTACACCCGGGCTGTAGCGCTGCTCGCTGCAGCAGGAACCCAGTTCCCCGTGTAAGTCATTAAACTTTGATCTGATTCCCACCAATAATCCACTCGCTGGTTTAGGAGGGAAAGGGTTGTGCAGATCTGGGGCTCAAAGAGCTGCTGAACACACAACAAATGTTGAGTTTCCTGTGTGGACTGCTTTTAAACACACGCGTCTCCTCACCTACACACTTCCTGGTGTGATGAAGTTGGCCATCATCAGACATGACCGTCAGTCACGCGCCGCTTAGCCTTGAGGTTCAGTGTGTGTGAAGTGCTGCCAGACAGCTAACCAGCCACTTCATTTGCCTGCTGAGTGAACAAACAGTTTAGCTGTGAAACTGACACTCTTTCACAAAGTGAGTAAGGACACTTAGCTGTTAGGTAACACACTTTCACTGCTGGTGTTTTTGATACACCTTCACTCTGTTCAAGGAGCTATTTGATATCTGGAGGAACTTCAGCATCCTGCTCTCTTTAGTGAATCTGATAGTGGGTTTCCAGTCATGTGTGCAGGATATTACAGACGAGTTTTAACAGGCTTTCATCCATGGTTGGTGGGGCTGTGTATCACTGCTCGCACACGGTTTGATCTTTCAAAACAAGTGACTTTTGGGCGTATCTGAAAGAGCCTACCTGGGAGTCGTCCAGGAGGCATCTTTGTCCGATTCCAGGAACACCTTCCTTCAGTGTGGAGACTGAGCACCTTCCCACTCGGCTCTCTCTTCACCAGAACACAGCGATAATACATCCACATCTCTGCAGACACTGCTGCTGCTCCTGCCTGCTCCTGCCTGGAGAGTCTTCGAGACTCATTGTAATGTTTGCAAATGGGGTGGTTACAGCAAACTGGAGTTTATTAACTCACTAGTACTTTAGCTTTTCTCAAACTGCCTGCTCCCACAGCTCATTTCATGCGACTGCCTGTCACTGTCGCTTTTTCCTCTGTTTTGCCGCTGTAAGTAAGAGTAAGTAAGTGGCAAGGTTTGTTATACTCCCACTGTACTTGGTAGTATGCGGTTTATCACACGGCAGTTGTTATATTAACAGCCGTTTGCTGTTTCTGGTCAGGAAATGGTGCGTAACAAACACAAACAGAAGTAACCAGCAGCTTTTTAAAGCTCTGGTTTATGACATCTATATCTGTAGTGGTTGACGTGTAATACATGCAATATGCTTCTTTTTGTGAGGGAACTAAGGGTTTCTGGGGGGGAATAAAATGCACAGAAAAAATGGGCAATATCTTGAGATCATACGACAGCCTTTCAGGGCATATTTACAGTTCATTGTCTGTATCTCAGGTCGCGCCACAAATTTAGTTAAAATGATGTAATCACATGGTTAGTCGTGCTTTAATAATTACCACTCACACAGCTCCAGTTTTACTCGTTTCACCACAAGGTTTTCGGCACACATACTCATTTGCGGTGCAAGAAATGGACAGCATTGGAGACGTGCTGTATGTAAGCCGTTATAGTTTTAATGTTTGTGGTCTGCTTGTTTTTGGTTCAGCAGCTGACCCTCTTCTGCTGTGGATGTGCGTACAAACCACGTCTTTTCAGCCTAAAGGGCCCATCTTGCATTGTTTTCACTCTGACTTGATTGGGAAATTTCTGATGAGAAACCAGCAGCACGGTGCTGGTTTCTGTTTACAAAATAAATGGCTAAATTGCGGATGTGTCCTGCGTCCTGTGTGTGAGCATACTGCTGTTTTGATCCAGGTAATTATGGGGCTGTCAGATCAGTCAACCCTACTTGGTGCTCGCCTCGTGGATCGTCTGCTATGGTAGCTGTAATGTTGCAGTATTACGAAAATGCCTTTATGAGCGTGTGACAGATGCATGAATAAATGCATGCATGTGATATTTTGAAATTGGACGCATCAATCAGTTTTTGAATAATGCATTTACGGCACAACAGAGCACGAAAACAGTTCATACTTTTAGGCATTCAGCTGATATCCAGCTTCTTAGCTTTGATTATATTACATAAAGTTTTTATGTTTGAGCTAGAAGATAATTCAGTTCAGAAGACAAAGGATTTTTTTCTTTTTTTTTTTTTTGCAGTTTTATTGCTTCTATTTTTGGAATTGAGGACGGTGAGATGTTTCGACTAAACTAAATCAAAACAACAGTTATCGGGACAGACGCTGAAAGGAGAAAAAGAGGAGCAGAGACTTACGGTGCACCGACCGAGCAAAGTCACCAAAGGGTTTTAAAGCAAAGGTAGTTTAAAGTGAGCGTGTCAGCCTACCGAGGCGCGTCGACATGAGGCGCTGGAGTACCATGTCTGTGAGAGTTTGTTTGGGTATCAGTTATGCCGTGTGGGTGTTTGCGTATGCATAGACGCAGTAATTACATCATCAGCACACTGCATGATATTTGGACATGACCTCAGCCATTCTGTCTTAATGTTGCTCAATGTCAAAAAAAAGGTAGGTTATTATTAAATCAGTGGCATGAAATGGACCTAATATTACAACTAGGGCTGGGACAACGTGTCGACGTAATCGATTACGTCAACGCGTAAAATACGACGACGTAAAAAATTTGCGTCGTCACTTTCAAAAAAACACATGGCAGCAGCGAGTAGCGGTAACATGTCGACTTAAACCACGCCCCCCGAACACGCAGTTCTACAGTATGGGGATATTTTAACCGAAAAGGAAGTGATTCAGTCTTTGCCGGCTTTGTAAGGTGGAAATGACCGATCATAAAACAACCGTAAGTTTTCAACTTTGTTACTAACGCTGGTTTTTACCCTTTAATTCATCCAGACACCCCCCACGTAGACACACACTCAGAGATAAACACCCAACCTCCGTAAATGCAAAACTCATTTAAGCTGCTTAGCAGTAACATATATCATTAGATTCATCGATGCATCGAAAAATTAATC
>VURO01037925.1:0-10256 GCA_015108175.1 Pelvicachromis taeniatus
AACTGCTAAGCAGCTTAAATGAGTTTTGCATTTACGGAGGTTGGGTGTTTATCTCTGAGCTTATGTCTACGTGGGGGGTGTCTGGATGAATTAAAGGGTAAAAACCAGCGTTAGTAAAAAAGTTGAAAACTTACGGCCGTTTTATGATCGACCATTTCATCCTTAAAAAGACTGAATCACTTCCTTTTCGGTTGAAATATCCCCATACTGTAGAACTGCGTGTTCGGGGGGCGTGGTTTAAGTCGACATGTTACCGCTACTAGCTGCCACCATGTGTTTTTTTTTAAAGTGACGACGCATCGACGCAAATTTTTTACATCGACGTATTTTACGTGTCGACGTAATCGATTGCGTCGACGCGTTGTCCCAGCCCTAGTTCTTACCTTACATTATAACGCGCTTTGAGATGGCCGTTGTGAATATGGTGATGACTGGCCAACCACTACATTAAAATAACCTGCCTAATAATGCACACGCCCTCTTTGCGCCATAAAACAGACTCTTCAGGACACTGTTGTGGGATTTCTTCAGTGTTCTGTAACGTCTGCAACCAGGGCTTTAACGTGTGGTGGGGTGGGATATTGATCTGACTTGCTGGTACATCCTGCAGGTTCACGATCAGATAAAGATCTTGAGAGTTTTCGAGTCCTGGTCAACACATTGGGTTCTTGGATGTAGCGCTGCCTTGTAAAACAACAAATGAAGAACGACCTTTTGAAGGCAGGATCCCATCCCTTTAGAAGACTTTCAGATTCTGGCAACACTTGACAGACCAACGCCTTCCTAAGACATCTTTTTGTTGGCTTTTCCTTCCATTTGACACCCATCTCTAACTCATAATCATCTCCAACATCCTTTGGGTCAGCTATAAATCCAGCTGGGTTATCTTGTGTGAAGTGGCTTCACTCTGCCCAGCCTGGATTAAGTTATTCATAGTTTCCTCTTTTCTCACGCTGATCAGTTCAAAGAATGGGAGGCGATCATGATGGTGCCATCATCAGGTTGCAACAACTTGATGGGAAAGTTGTGAACTTTTATCCAGGAGCAGTGTCATGGTAGCGATTCATGACTATTGTTCCCAGAGGAAGGAAGGAAGGAAGCAGGCAACCTTTGAGGGGCGTTGGTATTACAGCTGGCTCTGGCAAGTGGAAAAGGTAAAACAAGGAATGGAGCAGCGATGGAGGACAGTGGTTGACATTCACATGCACTTTGCTGTGTTGTAGACGAGGAGATGCTCCTGTGAGGATACTGCAGTGTGTCGACAAGTTTGTGTGTTTTTGAAAAACTTTTGTGCACTACTACAGCGCCAAAAATTGCCGGCTTGAATATTTTTCCAATTTCTACATGTCGGGGAGTGGTGGAGGGAGATATGGGCAGTGAGGGAGTGACGGTACACTTGGGGAAACTGATAACTGTAGACTCAGGTGCTGTCCACTTACTTGTCGGCCCGCTCATCCGCAGCTGAGGGGATTAAGCTGGGTGGGCAGAGTGACTGCTGTGACAACAGGAGGCAGGGGATTGGAGGCTCATGTTCGCACTGAGCCGCACGTACGCAGTGGAAAGCCAGCCAAATGCCTCCTCTCAAAAAAAAACAGCAGAGCAGAAGCATGGTGGCGAGCAAAAAAAAACAAAAAAAAACATCATTCATGTGGAGTATTATCAAACATGTTGTGTTTGCCTAAGACACCTGCTGCTGACAGTCAAGAGAAAGGTAGAAAAAAATTAATCCCCCAATGTATGTGCGAGAACTTAAGATCACTTTCAAAGGTACACTAAATTTACCCATGTAAAACAGGAACCCTGAACCCTGAAGCTAAACAATCAATCAAGCCTTTTTTCAACAGCGGTAAAGGCCCGATGTGCCAGAAGAGCCGGTGCTTGAAACAGCTGTTTTCATTTGTTAACGTCAGGTAATCCAATCACTTTCACACCTCCATTAACCCACAGGGAAGAGAATCTAAAAGGTTCATCCTGAATGTTTGTCTGATAATACGATTTAGTCGTGACAGAAGCCCATCCTTAAACCAAGTTATGAGAATTAAAAATGAATCAAGTAAATATTATATTATTTGAGAGAAGGAAGAGAAAATGTAGAAACTCACTGCCTTTCACAGTAAATGAGATATCTGATATCTATATATATATATATATAGATATAGATATATAGATATAGATAGATAGATAGATAGATAGATAGATAGATAGATAGATAGATAGATAGATAGATAGATAAAATATTATTAACATTAATTATCCGGTACTGGAGGCAACACGTTTCTATTTCATTGTTCCCATATTAACTTTACTTGAACAGGTTGACCAGATATATATATACTAAAAGAACAATACCCTCTGCAATAAGTTTACTAGCAAGCAATTCCCTCACTTTTACTTTAAAAGTTCCCTGATAGCCAACTAGTTCTCTGGATTGAAGATGACCAACATTATTCGGGTCACCTGCCACTGGTTTAAATGTGAGTATACTACAGGTTTAAATAGGGAATACTTTCAGTCAAGGCATTAAGGGAAAACTGTAAACTCTACAAGTTTTCACACAATTTTAGACCATTAAATTATTTATCAAAATGGCTGCACTGTATATAAAACATCTTTAGTCAAACACTAAACTGGACAAATCCACAAACAGCAGTCAATAAAATTTATTACACTTAAAAATCAGTATATGTAACCATGTAAAGCCAAATGGTAAATATGTGTTTGAGTCATAGTTTTACCAGTACATACTGCAGTTTTTGTTTTGTTGTTGTATTTTATTGAAAGCCTAGTTGATGATACAGATATCTTTGTACAAAGTAAAGCTATCCATCAGGGAAATGATCCTTAAAGATGTCCATAACCCCAACTGAAAAGGTAACATCTGCTAAACTAAGGCACATCTTTTGCATCCCAAAGAAGAACTGAAGGTTTTTTTGACATCTGGATGGTAAGAAGGATAATGAAAATGGTGCTTTGTAAGAAAAAACCGAGGCGAGGTGGTAACATTATCGGCTATTCTAGTCCTTAAGATACCAGTTAATATGTCTCATTTGTAAGTGCGTTGCACGCCCCATCGCAAAAGTACAGAAAGAGGGTTGTCACAATATCAGCACACCTGAGTGACTGGCATTTTCACACATCTGTTCTTGTTTATTAAAACACGTTTCTAAGTTGCAGCTTTGTTAGTGGAAGCTCTGTCAGTTTAAGACGGTTGTCATCATAGTAAGGATGAGGCTCACTTGCAAAAAACCCTTTGTGGGTTGCACAAAGTCCATATTCAATAAAACAACTGCCAATAACACATCTCTCTTTTCTCAGATGTTAAAATGTATCTGTTTCTGTTTTAATTCCCAGAAACTGATAAGATTATTAACACTATAAATGTCATGATTCATATTTTTAAACCTGTCCTGTAATTTGAAATAATCTAAATAGTAACTGAACTTGATTACCAATACATAACTATTAAAGCCAACTGTTCATTTAAATGAGGGCAATCTCCTTAGAGTTTGTTTGTTGTACTTTTTCAATCATTTTTCTCAGTGTACAATGAAATCGATTCTAAGAACCAATCGTGCCAACATTTTCAAATATGGTGTCTTTTAGCCCATGAGCATTATGCTATACCTAAATAGTTCACATACCAAGAATATGCATGTATTGTTTTTAAAGGTAAGCGTAAGTGAGTCAGGAGGGGTTTTAAGCTTTGTAAGCATATTTACTATATACTTACTCAACTTGTGCCTTCTGTATTACACATGTAATAAGCCATTTTATAGCCTATTTAATGTCGCACATACCTTTCCAGAGTCTATAGATGTAAACTGGTTGCTAAATCTGGTGCGGGAAATCTTTTCTATTTTGAGATCAATGTTTTTGTAACCAACTAAAAAACTAAAGTCTGTCTCCCTAATAAACTGCCAAAGTTGTTATTTTTAGAAAGTTCCGTATTCCGTAAACTTCCCATTCTTAGCAGAAACACGAGCGCATTGGCAATATCACTATTGGCTTCAAAGTTTTAGGATTGGGATCATCACTGATAATTAGAGCTTGGTCCCTGGCTACAACCTCAAACTACAGAGGTTTGCAGTTCCATACGTTGAAGTAGACACAGAACATCTCAAAACCAATAACAAACTGGAAACTATAGTTCCAGCTCTGGCTCAGTTTGAATCAGTGCTGTCCCAACACGGGCACTGTCTGCAAGGCCTCACTTCCACCAACTGGAGTCACTGGACTGGATTTCAGTCACAGTCAGGAGGAAGCTGACTGCAGGTTGAGTGAATAATGGACCCAAATGCAGACAAAAGAAGATTTACGAATATGAACAACAGACGACCTGACAAGGAATGAACGGAAACACACAACCTGTGTCCCAATTCAGGGGCTGCATCCTTCGTGGGCCGCATTTGTAGGCCGGTTACGTCACAGCGACGCGACGAAGGCTGTCCCAAGGAGACGAGAAACAAAGATATTACGGAAACACATGAAGGGCGAGGGAGACTTAAAGACAGGGGGTGAAGACACAAGGGGAACCCAATAAACAAAGAACTAACATGGCAACCTAGGCTAAATAGAATGAGCTTTAGATAACTAAATGAGACTAAAACAGAAACAATGAATGTTAAAATGGCATTATCTGACTATTATTATTGCTTATCGTGTGGTGCAAACCACCTGGCAAGCTGCTATCAATCAAATCAATAGCAAGGTTTTATACCTCTCTGCGGTAAGTATAGGTTTCACAGACTGGCAGCGATCTTCAGCAACTAACCACATTTTCCCCTTGCAGCCACTGGTTGCCAAACGGTTTCCAACTGGTTTCTGGGCCTGTGTGACTGAAGCTTTAGCATCTATTAGCAGGTATCCAAGTGTGAGTGCTATACTCATAGTTAATGGATATAGCTTTCTAGCCATTAGCTAATAAATTAGCACTAAGCCTTTTAGTCCAAACATGCAAACTTACAGGTACAAAAAAAAAAAGAAAAAAGAAAAATTTGGCAGCAGTGAAAATATCAGTGTCTACGACCTCCTGTGATTCGACAATGGATGTGTCTGTGTTTTATACATTCTGTGGTTTTGATCCTAAAAGCCTTTAAAAAAAGAAATGTTTTTCATTCCCTGTAAGCAGAACTTTATGATCACCGTGCATAAAAAGGCTTGTTGCATAGAGAGAAGAGGCCTTTGTTATATTTCCTAAACTGAAACAATTGCATGTGTTGAAGACATTCCAAGTTTACATTTTGCTTAATGACAAAGCTATTTTCGCCACATGAAGCTTTCACTGAATCTCTTTAAAGATAAATTCATGCCCACAAGGACACAGCAATTAAACTATAAGTCACTTGATTTACTTTATTTTTTCCATTTAAAGAGGAGCATGAGTTGAGAGCATTTATTACCCGCAACAAATGGCCTTCAGATGAGTGATTAAAAAAAAATAAAATAAACGCTTGAAAGGAACAAAGATTGCATCGAAATAAAGATTATTCAAAACAGAAAGAAAGAGGCCAGAGCCAAAGCAGTAATCTCTCCAACACCATCTATGTCAGAGCCATTTCAAGGACATCCAAGATGAATTATGCAAGTGTAACATTTGGTGAAAAGAAGTAAAATGGAAAGAGTTATAAAAGACAGATAGAGCGAGAAACACGTGATTGGATCAAAGAGAGCAGAAGGTGTACATATTTGGCAAGGTGGGTATGAAGAGTGCTCTAGGATGAGAAAGCCACCTATTTAAACAGGAGTGGCCATCCCCCTACTGTAAAATAAACAGTTCACAAAGGCAAAGACTTAGCTGCAGACAAGTCACTACCGTCGCCATTGTGTTCTGTGCATTCTGCGGCTTTGCACTTCTCATCAAAAGCATACCAGGCAGAAAACTAATTTATCCTGCAGCAGTCTTTTCCATCATCCTGCCCCACCACCCATCCACCCACCAAGGATGACATCCTCCAGAACAGTGATTATCCATACTTCCTAAATAGTTAACATGTAAAAACTATTCCACTGTTTTGACTAAATGTTGGTGAGGTGTTGATGTCTAAGTCATCTATGGCAATGTAACGATAGAGCCACAAGTCATCAGAAACCACAGACACTGGAAATGTCTGTTGCATCGCCACATGTACAAAAAAGAAAAAAAAAGTCCATTCTCTTTAAAATTTACCTCACAGCTTTGGGCTGCACTTAAAATCTACATGACTATAATAAAAATGGAATAAACAGGAGGAGGAGGAACAAAGCAGGCAAGGGTAGAGGAGAGGTGGGAGAAGCAGAGGAGACTAGGAGGAGAAACAGAGAAAAAAGGAGGACATGGAGCAAGGAAAGAGGATGCACAGGGCAGGAAAGAGGAGATAAAAGTAAAGGCAAGGACAGCAGACAAGGATAGAGGGGATACGCGGTACAGTAGGTGAAAAATGAGTGGGATAGGGAGAGGACAGGAGACATGTATGGAGGAGATAAGAGAAGGAACAACAAGGAGACAGGAAAGGAGTTGATGCTAGAGGAGAAAAATGAGGGCAGATGACAGGAGGAGAGATAAAAAGGAGAGTGGAAAAACATGAAAAGAGGAGATGGACAAGAGTAAAAACAGAATATCTGACTGCAGCAGAATAAAGAAGGGTAGAGAAAAGCACGTCCAAAGACAGCTGGAAAAGTTGAGGCGCACTGAGACTGGTTAAAACCACACAATGAAGTGAATTAGAAGTCAAAACCAACAAAGAGATTAAGTGAGACCACCTTGTGGCTGACATAATTTTGAAGCATAATCCTGCTACTCAAAGAGTTCCAACGATCAAGACAAAACTCCGCACTTCTCCGACAAGCTGTTCATTTCCTCTACCACACTTTCCCTTTCTCTCTCTTGCTTGCTTCCCCTTAAACCAAATCTTTGTATGTGTCAGAACCTGACAGCATTATCAGACTATTAGAAATCACTTAAACCTTCACAATGGTGACCACATAATGGATTATAAAGGTACAGTCCATCCCAATAATTAGACTGTTCCAGTTCAAAATAAATCACAAATTGCTGTGACCACCTTCACATAGGAAGGAGCGAGTTTCCTTTGTGTGCCTCATAGCAAAAAAGGTCCCAGGTTTGAATCCACCAGCTGGGGCCTTTATGCGTAGAGCTTCCACGCCGTTTGTGTGCCTGTATGTGTCGTCTCTGGGTCCTCCGGCTTTCTCCCGCAGTTCAAAGACTTCCCTTTTTGGGTTACTGGCGATTCTAATGGTTGTCTGTCTCTCTGTGTTAGCCATGCAGCAGACTGGCCAGACCAGAGTGTATCCTACGTCCAACTCATGACAGCTGAAATAGGCTACAACCCTCCTGCAACCTCGAATTGGATAAGAAAAAGAAGGTGGCTGGCTGGATGGATTCAACCAAAGAAGAATGCAGCTAGCTAATATTACAGGGGCTGCCACAGTAAGGCAAGTCTTTATGAATGAAAGGGCTCTTTCTTCTCAGGAAGCCATATTTAAGATTTGTGTCCTTTGTATAATTCTTGGGTTAGGGAGCGAGAATGATGAGAAGAATTATGGATATTCTAAATCTTGAGCAGGCAGGAAACCACAGTGATGAAGAAGAAAAATAAAAAGCACACAATGGAAACGATAGCTGGAAGCAACACTTTTAGTGGTTTTACCACTCTGTTCCACTTTATTACAAATAAGTTCTTTATTATTACGATGACGGCCTTTTTTTCTCCTTTGCTCGAGCTAAGCTGAAGGTCCAACAACCCAACATAAATAAGAATACTGGAAGTTACTTATCCAGGTCCACTCAGACCACTCCACCATGTCTTGGGTGTTCCTAGAATCTCTTCCCAGGATATATCCAAAATACCTCAACTAGCTCCTTTCGCTGTACAGAAGTGGCGAATCAACTCTGAGCTTCTCACAAAGGATGAGCCCAGTATTTCTGCTTCTGAGACTGCAGGGATGCAAAAATAGTCCTGAAAAAAAATCCTAAACATGGCCATACTTTTAAGTGCCTACTGTCACCATGTATGGGTACAATCATCTGCCTAGTGAAAGCTGTAGGTAATGGCTGAGCGACAGCTCTCTCTGGGCTTCTCCAAAATCAGGCAACACACACCAGAATAATATAGAAGTGAAAAACAGCACTTCATACTCCAGGAATCTACCTACAACTGACGTTTGGGTGAACTGTCCCTTCAAGGCTAATGTCTGCTTCTTCATGAAAGAGACTAAGAAAGGGAGAAAAGAATAAAGAAAAAAATGACTGTCTGACTGCCGAGCAGCCCGCACTGCCAGGCCAGGCCAGCCCAGCTGTGAAAACCTCCAACCACATGAGAAAAAGTAAAAGATTCCTTAGAGTCCCATTCCTCCACTTATTGAATTTTTACAACCTGGTGTGCTGCCAGGCACTTGGCTCCAAAAACACTTTTCGTGCCACTGCCACTCTGCGGTCCAGAAAAACAGAAAAGAGAGACAATGAGCAAGACGGCTGGCTGAATCATCCTCCTCACCCACACACTGGCCTTCATCACTCCTGTGCCAATGACAGACCTACCTGTAGCCCCGTGGCTACTTGCTGAAGCAGAACAAAGGTGTTATAGACCTCCACTGTAAACAGGTGGGAATAAAGATCTGTGATACCTCTGATGAAACAGTTGAGCCAACAATGAGTTCCATTCAAGCCGCCACCGCGAACTGCTGAATCACAATCAGATCGTATATAAAAGGTAGCCATGTTAACGTCACCCTCTTTGTAGTCAGAAGTTACCGTATCTGAGAGGGGGTGGAGGACCAAGTTATCAGATAATGTTAGCATGGTTGGTTTTAAAGATGCATCACAAACTGTACTGGCTGAAACACACAAATACCTGGTTAAGAAAATAAAACAATTTCACTTTACCAATCTGAGTCACTAACTACCCTACCTCATCTTACCTTAGAGCAGCCGTGCATCTAAATTTTGCTTAACAGGGTCGAGACTAATAAGTTAGCTGCCATATATCAGACTGTCAGCATGCTTTGGAATGCTTTAAACATCTTCTTTTTAACATTTTTTACCCAAGTACTGCGTTTTGTTTGTTTATCTGTCTATTTGTTAACAGTTTAGTGTTCAGAGTCATCAAGATATCATTCTCAGTCACTTTTGTGTGATGGTTGATACCAATAACAGCTCGAGCTGATTCAACGTTGGTGAAAATCAGTCACACCAAATATTGTTGTTAATCAAATATTATTACCTGCAACTTTTTTTATGGATTATCGTCAAACTTCAAAACAATATACTAGGCCTCGGGGGACATGAGTATCTAGGTTGGCTAAGCATTTGACCTTGACTTTCATTGTTAGCGCACAAGGTCAAAGTCAACCTTGAAAAAAATTTTTTTTTAAAGAAACCATATCACGTAATCATCACATGAAAGGGCATAGAGACAGCTGTACAACACACTTACATTTTTAATACCTCGCCCTATGATGTCACAGTGTGACGCCATAACAGGCTGACGTCAGCATGTTGTAATAAAAATAAATAAATCATAAAACATCAACGTTTTAGAAGAGCCCCCCCAAAAAACCTAAAACTAATTACCGTATAACTTCCATTAGTAGCCTGACTCTTTTAAACGCCGGTTTCTAATAAACGCCGGTTTGAAAACATGTCAGGACAAATAGACACCAGTCTCCAATAGTAGCCGGGCGACCTTCGACCCGGAAGTCCCTACACGCGGTCTTCTTCTTCTTTTTAAATTTTATTGGTGGTTGGCAAACAACTGAATGGTGCATTACCGCCGTATGGAGTGTGACTGGAACGTCACTCAAAAAACAAAAAAAAAAACCCCTCTGCGCTGTCGTCGGACCTTAGCCAGCTGTTTCCGATCACAACCAGCGGCATTTAAGCTGGATGCAGTGACCATCAAAGTGGGATTATTACACTGAACTGTATCTGTCGGCTAGCAAACCTGCTAACTGTGATTTTCTGGTCTTTTACTTCCTCTCCCGGAGAGTTGGGCGGAGAGAAGTTTCGGGGAGCACCACTCGTGCACTGGGCTACCACAGACAAGGAGACACTCGGGAGCAAAGGAGGAGCACAATTGGGAACTGCATTATTTGTGAACTGTTGGAATACGATTTGGAGCACTGTAAGTAAACGCACTGTCTTTTCACCTCAGTCTAAAAACCGCGCCTGGGTCCTCTTTCCCTCTCACTTCCGCGACAATTCCAAGAAGGGAATAAAAGCCGGTCTCCAACAACCGCTGGTCTCTTTTAAACGCCGGGCC
>VURO01037927.1:0-14171 GCA_015108175.1 Pelvicachromis taeniatus
CAAGGAAAACATAAGAAACCACGAGGAGGCACACAGCACAGGCCAGAGACTTCAACGACGCGACAGTGACACACAGAAAACACACAGCTTAAATAGACACTACATAACGAGGGGGAACGAGAGGCAGGAGGTGAACATGGCTGGGAGACATTAGGGCTAACGAGGACAGGGAAGCAAAACTGAAAACACTGACATGAGACGAGACTTTCAAAGTAAAACAGGAAACCAAAAGCACCGAGAAGACAGACACAGAGACACGGCTACACATAGGGGCTTAACTAACAGAGGTAACAGAATGAAACCAAAACACAGTGGAGGGGAAGGCAGAACACAAGACCAAGGGAACAAAAACATGAGGGCAAGGGGTCAGAAACAGAGAACAACAAAAATGCACTAATAAAACAGAAAATGCTGGGTCATAAGACCCAGGACCGTGACACTTTGTTCCCTATGTGCATCAGTGTCCCTTGGCTGCTGATGACAACTGCTTCACCACTGTTCCGTCCTTGGACCACTTTTGATAGACACTGACCACTGCGGACTGGAGAGCACCCCACAAGAGCTGCAGTTTTGGAGATGTTCAACCCAGACATCTAGCCATCACAGTTTGGTGCTTGTCAAATTCACACTTTTCTTGCTTCTAACACATCTACTTTGAGGACAAAATGTTCACGTGCTCCCTAATATAGCCCACCTACTAACAGGTGCCATGATGGAGTATACAGCATTTTTTTTTCAAAGTAATTTTTTTTTTAAAACAAAATCGGTCAGTCTATTTTTATTGCCATGGCATTTTTCAACATGTAATTTTTGACTCCTAAACCAATCAGTCATAAGACTGATACAATAACAGAATTAATAATCTATCAATAATCAACCTGTGACTTGGCAGACAATTCCTCCCAATCATACCCGTCCAGGTCTTACTTTCACTGCCCATGTGAGTGTCCCAGATGTGGCACCCAACAGCATTGTTCCCAACGATTCCAAGAAGGCAAGTCCAGACTGGAGCAGCGTCCTGCCCCTGTCCACAAGACAGACAAGACAAGTGTTTGTTGAGGTTAAGCTGACTTTATGTAACTTGGAAAGCTCAACCTCACTACTTCTTGAAGAGACTCTACAACACAGCAGCCCATTTAAAAGATCACTCAATATTGAAAAACACAAAGCGGCACCAACAACACGCATACATTGGAGGGTCTATCTCAGAGAACCCATTTTCCAAACTGAAGGTTATAGTTGAGTCAAAAATGTGGCAGTAGCAATTGTTCATATACTGCTATAGCCATATGCTGCTTCTTTTTTTCTATGAAACTTGTGAAATGCTCATTGTTTTTCTCTAGAGGCAACAGTGTAGTGTGGGGGAGAACACACAGGGAACATGCAGAGATAACTGTGGAGTAAGGTTAACTGGTGACTTGAAATCGACTGTGAGTGTGAACGGTTGGCTGTCTGTGTATGTTAGCCTGGTGACAGACTGGTGAGCTGTGCAGGGTGTAGCTTGCTTATGACAGCTGGGATAGCTGGAATTGGCACTTCGACTTTGGCTTCCTTTTTCAGGAGTTTTTTTTTTGATACATTATGGTTACACTTATGCAAGTACTCTGTAGCTAACCTTAACTGTCACATTAGTACATACATGCAGTATTATTACAAAGAGGAAGACAGGTATAAGTATAGTGAATATTCTATAGTGAGAGAGATTGCAGGCAGAAAATCAAGTAGAGTATTTTAGTAACTGAAAGAGGCAGGAGTGGTGTCAGAGTGTGAAGTTTGAACCAGCAGCAGGACAGAAGATTCGGGAGAATCCGTTCAAAACTTTATTACAATAAAGATAATTGATGCCGTTGCTGTGACTGTGGTTAGGAGGAGCTGGACCAACTGGAGACTTGTTAGGAGGAAGCAGAGGAGTTCTGCTCAGGGAGAGGTAATGGTGTGCAGTATGCTGTTGAGGTTTACAATGTGCATGGCAGGTCAGAGTGGGCAGGCAGGCTGAAATGAGCAGTGAGGCAGAGTTGAAACTTGGGCACAGTTCAGTCAGCAAAGGGAAAAACTAACAGAAGAAAACAAGAACAGAATAAAGTGCCAACGAGCGTCTGTTACGACGGTTTCAGCTGTGGTGAGGACGGAGATCAGCTCAATCACATGTGCATCTTTCCCATCCAATTAAAAGTTAAGGAAACTTTTTTTTTTTTTTTGGTTTTGTTCAGCCAATGGAAAACAAAAAATGCAGCATTAGTATGGTTTCAATGTTGCAACTGGCTGGGCAGCCTGCAAAGCCAAAGTCAGCCACAGGATACTCTCGTTTCTAAATGTGATCAGTGGTGCCAGAGAGATCAGAAGGAGCAAACCGCTGTGTCTTACAGAGCATGCACAATTGTTATTTCATGAACTCACGACAAAGCCACAAGCGCACACACACATTTGCTCTAAAAAACGCTTGTGTAGATCAGTCAATATGTTGCTCATGTTTTTATTCTCTCTTTCTGCAGCGTTTGTGCTGCAGGATGTGCAGCGATCCCATCTTTCTCTCTCATAGTTAAGCTGAGACATCAAACATAACAACAAATCATTTCTATTGTGTTTTGCTCAGAGAAAACAGTGGTTACTTAGGAACTCATTCTAGCAGCTTGCCAACCATCTTGGATTGAATCCATTTATTTATCTATGTCAATAAATGGAAGAAGAATTATAACTTTAATTTCAGTATTTAGGGACACATAAAAATTGCATTTAAAGTTAAATACAATAAAGATACCGAAGAAAGTTGATGACTTTGTGCCCAAATAAGTTTAAAAAGTTTTTTCACCTACTTATTGTCCTCTCAAATAAGCACACGGATTAACAAATATATTGTCAACTTTTACTGTGCAATTTGTCTTTGTGCAAATCCTGATAGGCTGATGCAATTTCTCTCAGTTTCAGTAGAATCACTGTAACTGTTCTTTCATGATGTACAGACTGTGGCGGAGGCGCGGTCTCTGGCCGGCTGCAGTGAGCTCGCGGGGCGGGACGAAGGTGGGTGTGTTCAGGTGCGACCGATCAGCTGATTGTCAAACTGTGCAAGGTGAATGAGGTGTCACAGTTTGATGCTTATCCCATGCCCCGGGTCGACGAACTCCTGGACCGGTTGGGCACGGCTCGCTTTTACACGACACTGGATCCCGCAAAAAACGGCCTTCTCCACTCCGTACAGTTTGTACCAATTTGTCACACTTCCGTTCGGCTTGTTCGGAGCCCCGGCCACTTTCCAGCGCCTGATGGACCAGGTGCTGCGGCCGCACGCTGCATATGCTACCGCTTACTTGGATGACGTCATCATCCACAGTGACACCTGGGTGGAGCATGTGCAGTGGGTGGCCGCGGTCCTGGAGTCCCTGAGGCAGGTGGGGCTCATGGCCAACCCGAAGAAGTGTGTCGTTGGACGGAGGGAGGTACAGTATCTGGGGTACCACTTGGAGGACGGGCAGGTGCGTCCTCAGGTGGAGAAGACAGCAGCAATCGCATCCTGTCCACGCCCCAAGACCAAAAAAGAGATGAGACGATTTCTGGGGCTGACGGGCTATTACCGCCGTTTCGTGCCTAGGTTTTCGGACCTGACCAGCCCACTAACCGATCTCACTCTGAAAGGTGCCCCAGATCTGGTCCAGTGGATGGAGCAGTGCCAGGCGGCGTTTGTGCAGGTGAAACTGGCTCTCTGTGGGGAGCCGCTGCTGTTCACACCTAACTTTTCTCTCCCTTTCGTTCTGCAGACTGACGCCTCGAACAGAGGGCTGGGGGCCGTTTTGTCCCAGCAGGTAGGGGGGGTTGACCGTCCAGTCCTGTACATCAGCCGGAAGCTCAACGACCGCGAGGCCCGCTACAGCACTGTAGAAAAAGAGTGCCTGGCTATCCGGTGGGCAGTCGACTCCCTTCGTTACTACCTCCTGGAGCGCCCATTGACCCTCTGCTCAGACCACGCTCCGCTGCAGTGGCTCCACCGCATGAAGGATGCCAACACCCGGATCACCCGGTGGTATCTGGCTTTACAGCCTTTTAAGTTCAAGGTGATCCATAGGCCGGGTACGCAGATGGTCGTGGCTGATTTTCTCTCCCGGTAGGTTCGGCCAGGTGTGGCCCTGGCCTCAGTCGGGCGGTGGGGGGGGTGCGGCGGAGGCGTGGTCTCTGGCCGGCTGCAGAGGAGAGGTGACGCAGTGAGCTCATGGGGCGGGATGGAGGTGGGTGTGTTCAGGTGCGACCGATCAGCTGATTGTCAAACTGTGTCTGCTCTTGTTTTAAAAACAGTGACGACCAGAAGAGAGGGGAGAGGTGACACGACAGGAGTGGGTGTGTCCTGGGCAGGGAAGCTGCCAAAACCACAGAAATCCGTTGCCTCTCACAATAAAACGGGGTTGTCACACCCAAAACCACAGCGTGCGTGCGTGACTAATATGAAGGCATTTATGCAAAGTTCAAAGATAGCATTTATGCTGTACAGGACTGGTGACCTGTCCAAGAGGTGGGTGTAGCCCACCTCTTGCCCCATGACTGAAAACAATCCATACTTCAGTCAATAGAACATCTGTAATAAGCTCACCCAGAACACGAGTTTGGTCATTAATATTTTGCTTCAGGGACACCGAGGACCAGAAACAGTGCTGTGATATCTTTGCTTGTTCTCCTGCTGATTTATGTTCAGGATTCAGACTGTCGTGTCTTCTTCTTTTATAACGTTTGAGTAAAATGTTTCATTTACCCTCATTTCTTTTCTCACAGGCTTCAGGGCACTCACAAAGAGTCTGCTCACTTATTGCTCAAAATTATTTGTGAACATATTTTCTGACGTATGTCACGTTCTCCATCTCTCTGTATTTCTGCCCTTACAATCATAGTGTACACACACAAACACACACACAGACACACACACACACACTTTGTGCTTCAGAAGTAATGGTAATGTGTTCTCAATATAAATAAATTGATAACAGAGGTTTATGTGGTTCCACAGCACTTCCTGGTATGGCGATAGCCTTTAATCTATTAAGTCAAATTGCTAGACATGAATTAATTTTTTTCCTGTTTCCTGTGTTCTTCAACATGAATTCCCCCAACATGTTTACATGTCCCTGAACGTGCCTTTCTTGACTTCCTGACCTCCAGTCACTGTTTTTTATTTTCTTTCTAAGTGCTTTCTATCTAACATTTGATAACATGGTGTCAGTATCTTGCATAATTTGTACGATTTTTACTTTATTAATTGCAAACATGTCACTTGGTAATATTTAGTCAAACATACTGAGTTAGGCTCATAATAATATTATGGTTTGGCAAATACAGCTGTTTTCATGTTTTCTTGCACCTTACTTTGCTGGTTGTCATGGTGACGTCTCCCTGCTTTCTCTACAAAAAATACATGCTTCTGACACAAAATGTGCAATTGAAATACATTACTTACAAATTCATGCTCACTGACATGAAAAAAAGAGTAATTCGTACCCATTAAAAGAAAAAGTAGATGAATTGTTCTCACGATTTCAGAAACTGCTGAGAGACTGGGCTGCATAGAAATCCCACACAGATGCACAGTGATGTGAATTCACTGGCATGACATCATCCAGGCTGATGTATATGGTTACACACCAGATGGTATATATCCACAAACACACACACACACACACACACCAAAGTTTGAGGTGGCACCAATTCCAGAGAAACAATGAAAATGAGATAAAAGCAGTGATGGGTGGTAGTATAGCAAGAACCTGACAAACAAACACACACACACACACACACACACAGTTGCACTCGCTCACACATGTATAAACAAGCACCACACACATACAGAGTGATAAAGAGGGCCTCGATATGCTTCGAGAATAAAATGTCCTCAATAAATCACCAGTAATCCAGTTTGTTTTCATGCAACAACTCAAGTGTCACTTCATCAGCGAGAGGAATACTTAGTCTTCCAGTTTATTCCATTATTCATGTGTTTCACTGATGGAGAGAGAACGGAGGATGAGAGGAGGAAAAAAAAACGACAAAAGGCTGAAGGATAAAGGCCAAGTAGAAATATCTCATGGATACTGCAATCTGCATTCTACTGACTTAATTGGCGTGACATACTGCCAACAACAGGCACAGCAGTCTGCTAGACACTGACACTTAGAACATGAGAGAGACTTATGAAACAGGGAGAGAGGGGTCTTCAGTTTCTTAAGCATCTTATTAATCGATCTAGGTCAAGTTGCTGAAACCTTATTATCTTTCTTTTTCTTTTGGTTTTGATACCAAAACTTGGAGATACTGTAAAAACCATAGAAAACCACAAGTAACATGCATGGTGTTGCAAATGGAATAATATATATATATATGCATGCAACTATAAAGCTTAAACAATTCATGCTGCCACTTTAGTTTTGCCAGTTAGAGTGACAAAGGAAACCAGTAATTCAGGCAATTTCTAGCGTGATTAAAATCAAGATCCAATTTAGTGTTGCATCTGAGTCGCAGTTAAATTAAAAAGGTCATAATTTCAATAGTAAGAAAAAAAAATGATTTATGATCTTGTCTTGGTTGGAATTAAACGTAGCATAACTTCCCTTCAGGCCAAAAGAGGTTAGACTATTGTACTTTAGAGCTCAGTCGCTTAGTAGTGGCTAAAAACTGCCTCACAGCCAGTGGAGGTGGCTAGGGCATCTGGCAGGGACACCTCGCTGTCACCTCTCAGGTGAGGTTTTCTTGCACGTCCAACCAGAAGTAGACCCCGGGGCGAACCCAAGACATGCTGGAGAGATTATGCGTGGCTGGCTTGGGAAAGCTTCAGTGTCCCGTGAGAAGCGCTAGAGGCAAAGACTGAGGAGAAGGAGGTCTATAACTGCTGCCACTGCTATCCAGAGGAATGCACTATTCTTGTAGACCTATACAAGCAGTATGTGATGCAATTTTCAAAGTTACAGAACAGAACAAAATATCTGCACCACAACCGTGTTAGAAAAACATCCAGCGACACTTGGGAGCAAAGAAAGAAAAAAAAAGGACTTCACTGAGATTCAACATTGTAACAGGTCAGAACAATGTCAGCAACCGAGTCAGGGACAACACAAGTCGGAAATAACAGGAGGGCAAAAGAGGAAAATGAACCTATGGTTCAATCTTTCTGATTTCAACTTGGTGCAAGACATTTGTTACAGTAAACAAAAATGTAAACGCAACACTTTTGTTTTTACTCTCAATTTCCAAATTTCTCAAAGATCTGAAAATGTCAGTACACACACAAAAGACACATGACTCTCAAATATTGCCTTCAAATCTGTCTACATGTGTGTTAGTGAGCACGTCTCCTTTGCCGAGATAATCCATCCCACCTCACAGGTGTGGCACGTCAAGGTGCTGATCAGACAGCATGAATATTGCACAGGTGTGTCTTAGACTGCCCACAATAAAAGGCCACCCTGAAATGTGCACAGTCTTGGGGGAGGGGGGCGGTCAGTATCTGGTGTGTCCACCATTTGCCTCAGGCAGGGCAACACATCGAGTTGATCCGGTTGTTGATTATGGCCTGTGGGATGTTGGTCCACTCCTCTTCAATAGCTGCGCAAAGTTGCTGAATAGTGGCAGGAAGTGGAACACGCTGTCGTACACGCCGGTCCAGAGCATCCCAAACATGCTCAATGGGTGACATGTCGGGTGAGTATGCTGGCCATGCAAGAACTGGGATGTTCTCAGCTTCCAGGAATTGTGTACAGATCCGTGCAATATGGGGTCGTGCGTTATTGTGCTGCAACATGAGGTGATGGTTGTGGATGAATGGCACAACAATGGGCCTCAGGATCTCGTCACGGTACCTCTGTGCATTCAGAATGCCATCAAAGAAATGCACCGCTGTTCGTTGTCCATATGCGCCTGCCCATACCATAACCCCACCGCCACCATGGGCCACTCGATCCACAACGTTGACATCAGCAAACCGCTCACCTTTATTGTGGGCAGTCTAAGGCACACCTGTGCAATATTCATGCTGTCTGATCAGCACCTTGACGTGCCACACCTCTGAGGTGGGATGGATTATCTCGGCAAAGGAGAAGTGCTCACTAACACACATGTCGACAGATCTGAGGGCAGTATTTGAGAGTCATGGGTCTTTTGTGTATGTACTGACATTTTCAGATCTTTACGTTCAGTTCATTGAAAACAGAAGTGTTGCCTTTATATTTTTGTTCAGTATATATGATATTGTGTTCTTATGTTGAGTTAAATTCATCCAAGGTTAAAATAATTATAATTCAGGCGTGACATGTTAACATGCTGTCTTCACTGACTCGCAGTAGAATTTCACATCAGCGTGAAAATCTTCATATTTCCGAGCTGATATTTCTTAACATTGTTTGTTTCTATTCTTCTGATTCACTGCCAGGTTGTTACACATACCAGGGATTTGTCTTCATTCGTGATGCAAACAATGGTAGAAAAACGGACCAGATAAAGCAGGCACAAGTGTGTTATTGTAACATGTTCACCGTGCCGTGATCCTATTGGCTAACACTAGATTTTAGCGTATTAGTGAAGATCTCGGGCTTACATTTGTCCGATACGCTGACTAATATCATCCACTGAATTCACTGCGGCTGGAACAGAATTAACATTTGATTCCAGCTGTGTGATCACTTGGAAATCACAATTTTAGGGTGAAATTTCTGTTAACTGGAGGAATTTGTAATTGACCTCAGAGTCAAATTTGATATACTTTGTAAATATTTGAAATGATTAGAGAAAAGCAGAGAAAGCGGATGCTGTGGTAGGCTGTGGAAATGAGAACAAAGCCTCTCATCCTTATTCAAATTCGGATGATTTATTGTTTTAATGCAACAGTTTATTTGGCATCATCTTTCCTGCTGTGATTTCAGTTAAGACACGACCAAAGATGTACTTTCACCCTGTGCATCCAGACAATCCGGGACCAGAACACCTGCAGACACACAGACACAAACCATCTTAAATCCAGTGTTAAACGCTTTGTTTAACGTCAGCTGCTCCGCCGACACTCTCAGCAGAGATTCAGGAGCATGCGCCTCACCCCTCCGTGCAGTTCTGGTGGCAGAACTGGCACTGGCCCATCCTGTCGGCGTATTTCCAGACCAGCTTGCCTCCCTCTCCCTGCACACCATGAGGGCAGTGTGGCACACAGTGGGGGCCATCTTTAACATGGGCACACTGGGAACACTTGTCAGGGCCCTGCAGGTGGGGATGATGATGGATGTTCATTCTTTAAACCATGTTTTGTGATTTTTGTCTTTGTCCAAAATATTTACAGAAAAACAAAATGTGCCACAAAAAAGTTTCATTCTCAAAGGAAAATCTACAAATTCCTCACGTTTCCTGTCCTGTTGTTAACACCCTTGCTTCTGTATTTATCTGCAGCATTGTTTTAATATCTACTTCATCATAATTATCATCCTGATCATGCTCTGTTTAGATTAATTTTTTATTTAAATCTCAAAAAAGAGCTAAAAGTGTGCCCTTAATACACAAAATCTTAAAGATCTACACTAAAGAGCCTAAAAAGCATACCCTTTGAACTTTCAGTTTCAGACATGACTTTGAGAAGAGTATGGAGTATTCATTTTTTAAAATCTGTACGCGTTACAGTAGCTTGTGTGCTTTGCTATTTCATACTGCACACTCCTCCTAGCAGCAATGGCAGTAGAAGCTGCACTGACCGGTCCGGAGCAGGTCAGGGACCCGGTTTGCAGCAGACACTCTGGATGACACTGGACACAGCTGCCATTTAAGTCCACCTCTCTGGGTTCACTGCAGGAAGACAAAGAGTCAGCGTGCAGCTCACCAGGAGAACAGGGGTGACTTGTTGTGTGGCTATTTTCATTAGCAGAAGAATTTCCTCCAGTTTTGATAACTGAAAATTTTTATTTGTTTCTGAGCAACCTTCATGCGTCTGAATTACTGGTATTTATGTTTGGTGGACTGCAGGGACTATGACCCCCTTTACCTGAATGTGTGTCTACTGTAGAACGTCTTTATTTGATTTTAGATGCTTGTGTGTCATCAGTGTTTGTGACATTAATTGTTTAGCGGTTTTATATTGAGGAACTGCTAAGGTAGTAGCCAAATTTAACAGCAGCACCAGGTTAGCTGATGTGTTGGGTGTAGTGATTCCGTAAATTTAGTATTAAATATAAATATATGTAGAACCTAAAATATTTTTAGCAGGTATATGTGTGTGTGTATCTACAAAGTCTATGGATGAGCTAGCTTATTAAGCTAGCTAATCTTAGCTGTTTGAGGCCTAAAAACAGGCTTCACAGAGCAACAGTTAGTGGCTTCACTCATGTTTTAAAGTCGATAACTCACCCTTGCAGCAGGTTGCAGGACACCACGCAGCGGCCCTTACGGTTGAAGTGCTGACAGGACAAACACATGGTGGGCCCTGGACCCCAGCAGCCCAAATCTGTACACTCCTCATCACAAGTTTGATTGTTCCTCTCTGTGACAAGAATATTTTCTTATTTCTCAGACATTCACTCATTTAGAAGCTGTGGTGAACATGAACTTGTGACTCACCACACACATCAGGGGGAGTGTTGTTAATCAAGCTAATAGTTTGGTCGGCGGATCTGAATAGGTGGGACATCCACTGTTCGGCCCGAACATAACATAACTCAGGGTTATTCTTCACTGTCACTACTCCGGCACTGACCTCCTTCAGAGAGCGCAGACCCAGCCAGCGAAGGTGCTTCAAGCTCACCACAGCAAAACTGTGTTTACTGAAGAGCAAGAGTCCATAAGAGGGGGGTATAGAAACAATACAGAAACAGCGCTCATGCTGGTCCATCCAACATCCATCCATCCATCAACCAATAACATCCATCCAGCCATCCATCCACCAATAACATCCATCCATCAAACCATCCTTCCAACATCCATCCATCCATCCAACAACTAACCATCCATCTATCATGTTTACTGAAAAGCAAGAGTCCATAAGACATGGGTACAGAAAAAATACAGAGCCACCATAAGCGCTCTTGCTGGTCTGTGGACACATATCATGGTTTATGTCTAACATAATTAAATAAACACAAAGCCAACATTCATAATGAATCAATTCTCTCTCTTCTGGGCAGAGAAATAGAGTAAGTGGCTTGTGATGGGACACATTTTTTGCTTTGACTTTACATTCATCCATCTTCTTATCTTCTACCCAGTCGTATCAACATCTCATTCTGGTCTGTGGTGAGTGACATGAACTGATTGGTATTATGTCATTTTAACTGAAAATGATGTGAAATACATCTAATATCATTATTTTCCAAAGAAACTGAAGAGTGCAAGCTTTGTTTTGCAGGACACTTTACTGACCACTAGATGGAGTTGGTCCTTTGTGCACTGACGTACTGCAAGTCTGTAACTAGAACTATGGTCGCAGTTTATCTTCTCACATTGGACACGTTTTTTTAAGAAGCTGGACAGGTGTTCCCAAGTCTCAGTTATTGCCTTCAGAAAAGTCTGTAACCTGAAATAAAGGTGATGTCGTGCTGACTGATGGAGTAAAGTCTAAAGTCAAACAAAATGAGATCACCCACAGGACGGGAGTCATGAACCAAAACACAGACCAAGTATCTGCATCTAAAATCAGTGCTGAGCTACTCTTCCATTTGTCAGAGTGCAAAAGAAACCACTCATCATGGGAACAGATTTATGAGCCCAGAAAAGTTCAGAGGTTTAGGTGTTATACTTCCTTTATAACCATGGTGTAAACTGTTATCAGATTGGAAAGAAAACCTACATATTTCACATATTTCTGGTATTTCTGGACAGTGAGACTCACGAGAATGTCGTTCTCCCTCTGATGATCTCCAGGTTCTCAAACACAGACAGAGACGTCAGATTCTTGGGCCAGAACTGGATCATCAGGTAACCTGGACGACACAAACACTGACTGTTACTGCACTGTAATGAATCAGAAGGCAACAAACTACAGATTCAGTTAGTGTGACTGCCATTGCTCTCAGTCCTCAGTCTGCAGACCTACCAGTGATTTCCTTCACTGTCTTGAAGTTCTCCAGCATCTCGGGATCCATGGGTGGGATGTTGTAATGTGGATCCCTGGAACGGCAAATCAGCACAAGACATTGACACTGAGGATGGCCTACTCAGCTGACTGCACCGAACATGAATAAGTCATTTATTCGCGTCAGGCTAGCTTAAAGCACCATTAGGTGAGTGACTGTGTAGCCAGTGTTTCATGACAAGTGAGTTTTGGGACTTGGTGATGTGCTGAGGTGTGGCTGTGGGTATGACGCTCTTAGCATCCAGCTACTGTGAAGTCGCTGTGTAACACTGTGACATTTAGCGGGAGGAGCCCCTCACCCAGTGAAGGAGGTTTCAAGGATGATGACGTCCCCGTTGATTTTGGTGCAGTCCTTGAACAAGTGAATGTTGGAGGAGTTGATAGCGATGGTTTTGATCAGACTGCCAACTCCGACCCCGTCACAGGCTGGAGGAAAGAAAGAGCTGGTCAGGTGATTTGTTTGATTCTCAGGTGCCTTTCCCTTTCTCTCCCCCTCCCTACCTTTAGGACAGGGTCCGTCACAGTCTTTGCAGCGTTGGATTCCATTCTCCTTCACCTCGTACATTCTGTTGCTACAGGAACGAACACACGAGCCTTCGGTCACCACGTAGTTATCTACAAACAAACAGAAGCAAACAGAGCACATCGTTCAGGACAAAGACCATCGTAAGTTCTTTAGCTGAAAGCTACGTTATTGTTTTCAACTCTGTCACACTGAGGCTGTAGTAAAACTTCCAGGGAAACCAGAAGGTCAATGATGGGATATACGTGAAAGTCCGTACGTGGGCAGGCCTTGACGCAGGTTGCTCCGAAGGTGAATTTGGCGTTAGGGTTATCGACCACCTGATGAAGTATGATGTCATAGCGTTTCAAAGGTGGACATGCGTCTTTACAGGTTCCATCATCGTTGAAAGCCCTGCAGGCCTGGAGAGCACGAGGACAGAAAAAACAGCCTGTAATTAGTCTGATCTTTTCATAAGATGTTTATCAGCCCGACGAGGTTTGTGTTGGTTACTGACTCTGCCTAGGTTAACTTGACTTTCATGTCTTATATATACAGGCCAGAGTTTTTTGAAACATCAGTTCTGAAAAAGTTGTGGCACTGTACGGATATTCCATTTTGTGACATACAAAGCATATTAAATCTTTAACCTGAAAAAATAAGAAAAATATGAGCTCATTTCAAGTTTGATGGCAGGAACACGTTTGTAAAGTAGAACAGGTCTATGTGATGGTCTGTGATGGTCTGTGATGGTCTGTGATGGTGAGGACAGCAGCTGTTCTGGTCTGATGGAGGATTCCAGCTGCTCACCAGTCCAGGATCTGCCTCGTCCTGTTTCTGGTTCTATGATGTTCCAGATGTTCTCAGCTGGTCAAAGGTCTGTTCAACAGCCAGACAGCAGGCCGGGCCCAGGTGTAGCTAGTCCAGCTGAATGCAGCTTTCTAAAAATGTTGTTGATCACAGTTTATGTCCAAGGTAGGTTTGGATAGCTTTTTTTTCCTCAATAAATCAAAAGTACTGCAGTTTGTATTCACTCAGGTCATCTCTGTGTAATATTAAAGTCTGTGTGATGATCTGAAACATATAAGTGTGACAAATATGCAAAAATGAAACTCATCCGTTTCATGTCACAGTCACATGTGGATCTTCTTCTCTGCACAATGGAGCTCTAACCTGCAGGTGTGGAGCTGGCTGTGAAGCCCGCGCACTGAGCGCCATCACACAATCATTCCTGGTATTAATGCAGAGCTGTCTGATGGCCTGAAGATCCCAGTATTGATTTTTACTGATTGCTCCAGATTCTTTTGAATCCTTTAATGATATTATACTGTAGATAATGTGATATTCTTTTAAGTGTGCCTTTTTCTGATAGGTGAACATCTGCCCATCTTTGCTCCTCCAGCTGTTTGTTGGTAGCATCACTTTTGTTGTCCCATCACAATTTTTTAGAGATGTGTTACTGCCATCAAATTCAAAATGTCGCTGTGTAGTAACTGAAGTTTATTCAAATAAATGAAATATGCAAATTTTGTTTATTGAGTTGACTTTAAACTGAACACTTCATTTCAATCTGTGCTCTGTGAACCTGGAAATGCTGGAGGC
>VURO01037929.1:0-17402 GCA_015108175.1 Pelvicachromis taeniatus
TGTTTTTACAGTCATCAGGTCCCAATCTGCCCAAATAGCAAAGAGAAATTAAAAATGCATGCCATGAACGAGTTCGGGTCTTAGGAGGTTACATTTTAAATATATAAATGTGATAAACAGTTCATGGGAAAAAACTATAAATTAAAGTTAAAATCATAGGAAAGTTGATCTAACATTTATTTTAAGACATTGCTTTATCATGCACTGCTCTGCTTAAATTTCTCAATCTTTTATTACAAATCAAGAGCCTCTATCTTTTTCTTTTAGGTGAGAGGGCAGTCCATATGTTGAAGTGTTCTTGGGTAAAACATTGCTCCAAAAGCATTCATCTGTGTCTGAGATAGAGAGGAAAAAAAAAGTCCTGAATGCATATGGAGTGTATAGCATATGCTAAAGCAGTATAAGAATGAATATGTGAACTTTTAAATGGTGAGTAAGACTATATAGTTATGTAAAGCCCAGTCCTTTGACCATTGTCTGCAAATGTAGCTTCCAAAGCTTTGATCTCTGTTGGTTTATGACTTTGAAAAAAAGATGCAACACATTTGTGATTTTGTTCATTTAGGGACCATTTCTAATCTTTCTTATATAGTTTACATGTTCCAATCATCTTACCATGCAACACGGATACTATTAATTGATGTTGTTTGTACAATAAATGTGTCTGCACACGTTATTAGAACAGCTAATAGAGTGGACATGGAGTTTAATTTTTCACAAGACTGTGCAATGCATTCCTAATGCTGTCTCCTGTGGTGTATCTGTCACGCATGACTTGAATACTAATGTGATATGAGAGAGACTTTTTCCTAAATCAACACTATTCACCAAAAGTCCATCTGAAAATGTAATTCATGTTTTTGTTTTTCAGAATGCAAAGAATCTCTAGATAAAGCGAAATCTTGGGTTATTCAAAACCTTCTCTGACACTAATGGGCTTTAAAAAATGTTCACTAAAAATCAGCACTGATGCTGTTAGTTAGACTTCTGTTTCTCTTAGTCATAAACTCTAATACTCTCAGCAACTGGGAAGCTGCCCCAAGATCACATGAATACCAAACGTGAATTTCATTTTGGGGTAGACATCTGCTTTAATTTCCATCTCAATTATCCCACAAATTAATTCTTAATTCCTATTTTAGCATTCCACAGGTCTTGTGTTAGCTCTGAATAAATTAATGCAGAGCCATTAACAGGGTTCCACTATGAGGTCTGTCTGTGAATAGGGCCAATCTAATGTTTTGAAGTCACTTGAAATGAGTATGCATGTTATAAAAGCCAGCCTGGCTGCTTCATTATTCACAACTTTATCACCGTAATGAAGTAAAGCACTCAGTTCCCCTTCTATATGGTAGCAGTGAAAAGAAATGAACCTATTGTTCCCTTTAGAATTATTTTAGGAAGACGATCGCTCAAACAACAGCCCTGTATGAGTGATAAATACACAATAAGTACCGCAAAAGAGAAAAGGCTGTATAAGTCAGGTGCATAAAAAATATTGCTTCACAGTAAAATGCTTGGAAAATAGGCCTAAAATGAGCATTACATTATTGTAAAGATAGGACAACTACATACCTATCCCAGATTTAACAACAGCCAATGATATTTGCGCAACTTGAATGGAAGCGAGTCATAATATAGTCCTTTATTTTATGTTCAGTAACATTTATACAAAGATGATAAAACATTTTTCATTCAAACATTAACACGTTATTTGACTTGGATTTCTTTGTGGGCCATCTAAAGTTCCAGGGGCATAGCTTTTTTTCTTTTCTTTTTTTTTGTACATGTAAACCACGAAGATCAAAGACAAGGAACAAAATAAGAGAGTGTTTTGACAGAAGCTCGCCTTCAAACAACGGACTGGGCGCACAGCACAAGCAATAAGCTCATCAAAACAACAAACAAAAAGAGAAGATTGGCTCTTTTCCTGAACAATCTCTCAATGACAGACATGATGGTTTATTGCAGCTTTTATTCTCAACAGCCTTCACTGGGACATGGCCCATTTTTCAGACAAATTCAGTTCAGCTTGAAGAGCTATTAATTATATAAATGTTATGACCAACCGAACCCTCCTAGGCAATATCGCAATCGTGGACGAGACTGGCTGATAGCAGAAGCTCCTGTAATTCATTTGAAAGAAAGCTGCTGAGTGGACACGTTTGACTCTACACTTTGCAAAGGCACCTATCTGGAAGAATTTCAGACATTGTTTATTGATGGAAGCCATCCAAAAACAAGTTCCGATAAGTGATAAGAAAAATACAGATGTTGCATATGAAATTTACATTCTCGAATAAAAATTTTACTGATTTAACTATGGAAAAAATTCAGAACTTTCTTTTTGGTAGTTAGGCTTTGATGCTGGGTGAAGTGCAGTGAAGAACAAACCAGTACAAAGACAGCAAAAATAGATTCTGAAATGTGGTTTTATGGGATTCTCATGAAAATGAATTTATTTAAATAACATAGTCAGCATGAGCACAAAATTCAGTACTTAACAATCAAATGGAAACCACCAGTAAAACACTCATTTTATATAATGCTTTATATTGTTTATAAATATGCACACTGGCCTCAGGTTTATGCTTGATCGCTACACCTACTGGTTTGAGAATGTGCATACACAGCAGAAAGTTTTCTTTTTCTTTTTTTAATGCCAGAAGTCTTCCTTACACTGGCAAATTAAGTTCACATTGCTTTTGTCATTGTCTGTGGTTTTGCATTAACTTTCTATTCAGTTCATAGGTGGAAAATGCTGCAAAAAAACGCATAGAAAGGAAATAATACAAATCTATGCAGTATAAATGAATTTAAATGTGTTTTGTTTATCATTTCGTTTTTCCAAAGACCTAAAACCTCTCTTGGATGACAACGTGGTATATGTTGTAAAATGCAATTCAAATTCCTTGTCATATTTCCTTGTGGCAAATACGTGGCTTATATAAAGCTGAAAATGTTTCTAATTATTTTTCTAACATTAGAAAAGGTTACCATTAAAAGAATAAACTATCTACAGTGGTTTAATCTATTTTGGTGAAGGGAGAAGACACGTGTGTGAATGTGAAGTGGCTTGTTAGAGCAGATGCCTGCCTCCCCTGCATTCACATGCATTATACATCTCAGCTCCATCTTTCATTCCCTTGTCTAAATAGGAGGCTTGCCCTCACGGCACGCAGAGCAGCATGGAAACGGGCTGAGCTGGCAGGCCTTGGCAGTGGACACCTTGGATCTATCTAATATATGCTTGAACTGTGATCTTGTCAACTTCACTAAGCCTCACAGGTATGGGATACAATATATCAAGACACTGACACTCACTGCTGTAAGCCCACAGTCCATATGGTAAGCATCCAGGATAGAATTACTGAAAAATTACAAAGACTCAGTGCTTAAAGCTTATATTGACTAGAATTTGTTTATCACCATCTCTGACATGTGCACTGTTTTGACTATAGCCACAGTTTATTACAATGAGAAAAGACAGACCCGGGTAAAGTAAAAATATGATTTTAAGCTGACAGTGAAGTAGAAGATAGTGGACTACTAGCCAAGACATGCACTTATGAAATAACTCAGCCTAAGCATGGGGCTATTAAGAAAGCACTGTCCTTAATTAGATGAAGACATAAACTCTTTAGATGAGTCGATAAGAAGCAGCCGCCTAATGTGATCTTCAGCAGATTGAAAAGCATTTAAGGCAAAGTACCAATGACTGCTCAAATGGGATTGCAGCTGTTGCTTGGTCCCATCAGCATTTGGCTGCTTTACCCCCAGCATTGTGGCTGACCCAGGAAAAAAAAGGACAGAGTGATTACTGATGCACAAAGAAAGCCTTTCAATATCTGAGTAGGTTTCCTTCTAAACATAATTTTCTCCGCAAGAAAGGATAAAAGGAGCACACGCAACCCATCTGAGAGCTTCTTTCTAAAAGTCAATGCCAATTGTACCTAATTAAAGATACAGCTGTGACACGCTGTCTTTTAGGATAGTGTGTGACTCACTGAGCTCTCTGGATAAACTTAGGTCCCTTCATGGTGTATATCAGAAACTGCTCTTTAACTGTATGTGTCCCCATGCAAATCAGCACAGTTACACAGTAGTTATCACAAGTACTAAATATGTACTAAAATGGCAGTGAATAGGTGTACGGCATATTGAATTATTGTGATTACTGTTAAGTGTTATGTAAGCTGCCATTAAACACAACAAGACTAGGAGTCTGTAACTATGCTAACCGCTCTGTGAAGCTCTACTTAAGCACAGCATGTCGCCATCCTCACAATGGCGCTGCAATGTGGAGACTTTATAATCTTTACCATTTTGTTTTACTATAGTAAGATGCTAAATACCTGTTTTTTATTCGTTTGTTTTGTACCAACCCAGAGCAATCCCGATCAGCATATTCACACAAAATGCTCCTCTCCAACATCACTGGAGGTTGCAAAATACTTCACAGCAAAAACTAATGTAGTACTAGTAGAAAGGACCAGGTAACATTATTGGTTCAATTCTATTCCAATCAGTTCAATTCAATTGTATTTATATAGCGCCAAATCAGAACAACAGTTGCCTCAAAGTGCTTTATATTGTAAGTTAAAGTTTCTACAATAATATGAAAAAAACAGAGAACACCCCAACAATCAACATATGAACACAATACATTGTTTTTGTTGCTTAAAACAGTTTGTAAGGCTCCATTTGAATTGATCAAATACAGCGTTGAGCTATGCATTTAAAATGCTCTTTAGGAGAAATTGTCGAGATATTTTTAGCGTGGATGGAATTCGAGGGCCGACTGATGAACCAAGATACCAACACAATAGATGACTATGAGGAATAAAAAGGCTATTTGCAGTACAGCCTTCTGAAATTGTTAAGGACATCATGAGTCAAATCAGAGAATGCTTCAGCAAAATGAAATGACAAAGGCTGGAGAGAAATCTAATTTATGGTGTTATCAGCATGACACATGATTGATTTGCATGCTTGTTTATCCATTTACAGAAAAATGCACAGGCCTTTTGAGAATCTTTGTTCAAAGGCTTTAGCACATCATGTAGACTGTGCAACAGTCCTGTCCTGTTCTTGTTATAGTTTCTTATTCTTATAACAGATGTGAAGTGCATAGTGGAGATATATAAGTGTTTTTAAGCCCATGGGCCTCAAAAAACATTTGTCAAAAAATGTCACACTTATACCAAAGAACTGTATAAATCCATAGATCATTTTATACTATACAGGCATGCCACGTTAGCTATTACAAGCTCATAATAGGAAATAAGGCCTTTCAGCTTTGTCCAAATTGTTTAAAGTTATTCTCTCTACATTGCCTTATCTTATCTGTTGTGTTTTCTAAATTGGAATGTGAATCTTGGACACTTTAAATCTATTTAATCTTAGTCTGAGCTCTTGAATTAGAATTGGGGGGAAAAAAAAGCACAATATATTATCAGACAATGTGGACGATGGAGTGTTGTCAGGGCAGCTGAGTGATTCAGATAAAAATGAGTGGCAGCTCACACAAATGGACACACATTTTCAGTTTTTGTGCTGCCAGAGAAAAATCTGAGATACAGTATATCGAGTAGATTTGGTGCTTTAGAAGTCAAGGCATATTTCTTCTACTTCAGTACAATGGTAGTTTAAAAAAAATACTTCATAAAATGTAGAATAGAAGCACAGAGGGCAATGAACAGAGGACATTTTAAAGACCACAGCTTTATTCATGAAGCATGCAGCTTAAGCTGTTCCTCTGAGTTAAGATGAGCACTTACACTGTGTGGGGATTTCCAAGTACAATGAAATGACCTGCATAAGAGAGTCACAGCCCATCTTCTTTAAATGTTGATGATTGCATGTATTTTCTCCCATCCACACCAAAATGGCAATAATATAGAATGAGTTTGCTATCAGTCTGTGATTGAAAAGGGTCAAACTGACAATTAAATGCAATCTAGTTGTCATAATATGGCGACTAACTGTGATAAATTGGCAGGAATTGCAAATTTTCTGCAATCTACATACATACACAGAAATTCACATTAAACAGAAATTCATCCACAAATAGTGACGACGATACACACAAAATAAATATGGCAATCGGCAACCTTGATTTTGTACAGGTATATAACCAGAATACAACCAGCTGATGACCAGTACAGTTGAGTACCCTATTGTAAAGAGATGAATCTCAGACAGGTTGCAGTAATTTGTGCAGACCGACTTGTTTGTACTTATGAATTAGAGGTTATTTGCTAATCTTTCCCACTCTGTCTAGTGTGGGAGTGATTGCATTAATTCCAGCTGTGGTTTTTTTTTCGTAGCTTTCCATCAAGTAACCTGTGTCGTCAACCTATGATTGAGAGCCTAACCACTGGGAGACCAGTTGGTTGCTGAACCTCTTCCTCTGCAGGATGCGGGGGACTTCATGTTTGCTAAAGCCAAAGCCTCTGCCATAGTTCAGTGATACTCCTTAAATCCCTCATCCAATCCAGTTTATACTGAATAAACCTGCTCCGGAAAACATTTGACTTGGATGTGTTGCTGTGACAACCAATTCAGCAACTGCTCTGAAGAACAGAATCATTTGTGGTCATGCCAACAGTTTGTCAACACTCCCAACTGGCCAAAATAGGTCCCTGGTTGTCATGCTGTAGGCAACAATTAAAAACTCCAAAGATTGCCACTTTGTTTCCATTATGCTGTGTATTCATTTGCATGGATTACTTATATCCATATAGATTGATGAGGGACATTACTAAGCATGTTTGTTTTGAGTAGGGTGCTGTTGTAATATTTAATGGTGGGACTGATCTACAGTTAGTGGCTCAAGATATCATTACTGTTAGGCTGATGCTATTTCACTGATATGAATGATTTAGAGTGTCATGGCAAGTTTGTGGGGATGTAGTTTGGGTGCTGCAACTTTTCGCCACCAGGGAGTGTGGGGTAATATTTTCTCCTCTTGGATCACGGATGGTACATTCTTCTACGCTATGCTGCTTTTTCCACCAGAGCTCAATAATAAGCCTGTCAGCTTGATTTAAAAACCCTGTGGCAGTATCATGAGAGACACCATCAGATTTACAATAATTCATAAATCCCAAACAATAAAAGATAAATCAATAGAGGTGTGACTTTAAACTGTTTTCAGTTTCCTTCCTCTCTATGTTGTAGCTCAATGGAGACACACAATTCAATTGCAGAAGCATTCTTGCTATTTCACAGTATAGTTATACTTTTTGCAGAGCAAAGAGATGGATCCTATTTGTGCGTAAACTGAAAGCATAAAAATGTAAAATCTCTGATGTCTCATTCTTATTGGAAATGTTAGGATCAAACTTAAATGAATGGATGAGAAGGCTTCAGTATTTAATCCACATTAATCTTTCTTTTTGTCACTTTGCAATATGATCAATGTAAAATTTAATGTAAAATAACAGCTTACAGTTTGGCAACAGAAACGTTTACTTGGCAATAAACATATTGGAATCTGTCTGATACACATATTTTACAATTTGTCACGGTAGCAGAAGAATTAGAGCTACTGTTTGGATTCTTTACAATATATTAAAGGGTTTGAACTATGAAAGGTTAGTGTTGTGTGTTTGCATCTATAAAATCCTATATTTCATTGCCTGGTAACCGTTGGGAAAGCAATGCCTTATCATAGCCTCTCTTTTGTTTATTTCATGCATCAGTTGATTTTTTAATTCCAGAGGTATAGCAAATGCTCTTATCAAACACATACAAGATCATTACTCATGCTGATGAGAAACCTGGAAGAAAGAGAGAGAGGGAGAGAGAGATGAAAGAAAAAGAAGCAAATAACTTCTTAGCTCAGATTATTCACAACATGCAGTAAAAGTCTACATTTTGCTTAGACACAGATCCATAAACACACTATTAGACACAGCTCTAAGTTTATCACAACAGTTTAACAATGCCAGCTTTAAGTACTTAGAAATACATGTTCAACTGTTCATTAATGCAAATATCTAATCAGCCAATCACACTGCAGCAACTCAGTGCATTTAGGTATGTAGGCATAATCAAAATGTATCAAATGCATCAGAATGAGGAAGAAAGGTGACTGAATGTAGCGTGCTTATTGGTGCTGATATACTGGGATTTCCCCATGTAGCTAGCTCTACGGTTTACAGAGAATGCTCTGGAAAGAAGAAAAGTGGCAGTTGTCTCGGTGAAAATGCTTTGTTGATGGAAAAGGTCAGAGGCGGATGGCCAGACTGCTTTGAGCTGATAGGGATGCAATAGTGATATGATGAATATGGATTCAAAAGTGCAACTCTTGTCGCTTAAGAACAGGAATGTGAAGCTACAGTTTGCATAAATATACCATAATTGGATAATGTTAAAAAAAAATGTTACCTGATCTGATGAAGTTTCTGCATCAACATTCAGATGGTAGGGTCAGAATTTGGTGTAAATGATCTGAAAGCGTGGATCCATCCTACATTGTATCAGTGGTTGATGCTGCGGGGAGTGTAATGATGCGGGAGATATTCTTCTTGGCAATACTTTGTGCCCCTAAGTACCAACTCAAGATTAATTTGCATAGTCATCCTTTTTCTAATCACATTTCCAAATTAAGATGGCTGCTTCATGATAACTTACCATGATCAATTTAAACTGGTTTCTTGAACGAGTTCATTGTGCTCAACAGTCACCAGATCTCAGTCCAATAACACAAGAGGAGAGTCACATAATGGATGCCCAGCCAATAAATCTGTGGCAAGTGTATGATGCTATCATGTCAATATGTACCAAAATCTCAGAGGAATGTTTCCGGCATGTTGGTAAATCTATGCCACAAAGAATTAAGGCAGTTCTGAAGGAAAAGGGTTCCAATACAGCAGAATACTAGCAGAATCAAGTGGCTGCAGAACATATGTCTATAGCAGATAGGTAAAGAAGGAAAACAATACAGTTTAATCTACTCTTGCCCTGACATGACAGGCCACTCAGAAATATATAAGAAAATGTAATATACACTACATGCAACTATGGCTGCATTCTGATTTGAAATGTTTACAAGAAAGAATAACATAGCTTTGCCAAACTATCTCTACACTTTTCTATTTTAAAGCAGGGAGCAAGTGTCATTAAACAGCCAACAGTCATCTACTATAACTGACTGATCCATTAGCTTTTTGTTCTAGTTCAATAATAGCATTATCATTAATGAACAGCTATCAGTTAGCAACTGACGAAGAACTTAAAAAAAGCAATTTTTTTAAAACCAATGAATATTTGCTTGACGATTATTCTAATATCCGTGCTTTTCTGTCAATCAAGCTCAAAATGCAATCCCTGTTTGTAACCTGCGTATACAGGGCTTTGTTCTTCTTGTGTATGTGTGGTAAAATAATGAGACGTCTTTATATAGTTGAAGTGAATAAATTATGATCCATTCCTGATTGGATTTTTGTCAAGAGATTGAACAGGAAATGAAAGCTTTTTGCATGAGAAGGGGTTACATTTGGGGGAGAACATTGTATGCTCTTAATAATGGTTTTATGAAATTTATGCAGTCATTTTCTGGCTTAAAGATGAAGAGATGATAAAGTAAACAAGGCAATGGCATGAGAGTGTAATCCTCTGCATCATTCAGTCCTTGGTATCTGTCTGAAAGGGTCAATGATTGACTCTGATTTCGCCTGTTCCTGGATCCGAGGAAATGAATAGATGCCAATCACACTCCTGCAATTCTGTCAGCAGGACTGCCCAGCTATGAATAGATGCTGCACAATGCCTTCTTTATACCAGTACTAAGTTATAATTACATGCTACACATCACTGCAGGAGATACAAACCATGCGAACCACACAAGTTTGCTGTAATGTACAAAGAAATAATATATACAATCATACAGATTAAGTGGGTTTATTTCTAAAGCATTAGAAACTTTTTTTTTTTATGCTTGAAAAATTAATCAAATCAGTAGTTAGTATGACACCACTCTATTTTTTGAGTTCTTTAAAAACAAAAAATGCAACTTCACTAAAAAAAAAAAAGGTTTATATATATATTTTTAAATTAAGCCAAATATTACCAACTCTTTTGCTGGATCTTGGCTGTCTCATTTAACATCCGCTTCGAAAGAAAACATGCACTTCGATGGGGAAAACCGCAAGCCCTGAAGGCTGTCTGCACTCTATATAAGAGTATTAAAATTCTGAGTCAATCTAATTCAGCAAAGAGTTATTGAGTGTTTCAAAAGATTAAACCCCCCCAATGACAACACCAACCACAGCAATAGCATTATCATGTCATAGCACACCACAGTACTTTTATATATTTCATGCTCACATCTGATGCCAGGTTGATGTGGGTTTAAGTGTTGAAGGAACATGCACTGCTGCATCTTCTCCAGCTGACTGCCCTCATCCTGCATCTGCTTTTTCTGGGATGAATCTGTGAAAATGAGTGCATATTCGAAAGCCTTCCAAAGTGCATGCTTTTTGTGAAATGTTGTCTATGCATCTTTTTAATAATCGTCATTAAACCAGTGTCTGACCTCTTACTTTAATTCATATCAATATCTATTGGAAATCAGTTCAAACAGGGCTCGTCTCCAATCATGTACAATCCCTCCTGGCTGGACAGTTGACCTAGCACTAGCTGGGTTTGGTGTAGCAAGTGGAGTGTGTGCAACATTCTTTGTAACAGGCATGAGTCAGGCATAAGGCATGATAAGACTGTCTTGATAAATGTGATTCCTCATCACAGAGGCTGTCTAACCTTTGCCAAAGGGAACAGGGCCAAGGCTTAGCCTAAAATGAAATGAAAATCTATTGTATTCAAAAGTCTAAAAATGCTGAGAAACCTGTCTTGTCTGGAAAATAATACATGTGGCCATGCAACTACTAGATGAATGAACCCATATATTTCTCTTGTTCTCTTGATTGGATACATTTCTCCTGTTCCAGCACAGTTGGTGTGAAGCACCCCCATGTACATGTACAATGACAGTTAAGCAACATTATATTCTATTCTAAGATTACAGGTACGTACTGGTAATTGACAGGTGTGAACCCCGTACACCTTAGCAGTCTGCATGAAAAATACCCCATCATTGTACATCACCTCATGTCTTTAAATATATTAAAGTCATTTTGTTTCAGTGCAGTCGGGCTGATTTCTCATACAGACAAGAAAACAGTGTCAGAGAAAATCACCTTGTTTATTTTGTGTCAAAGCCACTTTGACTTATCGTGCAACATATCTGCACAAAGAGCAGAGCTGATGTAATACAGCCCTTATTAGAAGTCTCATCACTATGTGCCTGCAACTACTCCATCCCACTGCGATTTTCACTGAAGACCTTTGTGTTCCAAGTATTCTTTTATTTTGTATTCTGGTCCTGCCAAAGAACCTCATGCATACATTATTCCCAGACAATTGCAGGCATACATATTCTGATGAAGAAAATACCGATTCTGAGGCTGGTTAGAATTCTCAATTCAGTCTTAAAATTTTATAAAATAACATGCACAATCAAGAAACTTTTAAGCAATGCAAATTTATGAATTACTGTGCGCGCATGTGTGTTACTCTAAAAAAGAAAAGAACGTTAAAGAGGAGGAAAAATGCAGATGTTTTCATCCCATAGCATCATGTGTGAGTCTCTAGAGAAATCATCTGTTGCTGATTATCTGAATCAGTAAGTATTAAATGTGTAAATTACTATTCTAACTCTCTAGAGCTTCCTTTAGCTGACATATGATAACCCACCCAGAAATTATGTGGAGCACCTGAAGGAACATACTAATATGGTATTGCTGTATTTATTATTTTTAGTTCCTAACGTAATGCTTGTCAGAGCTGGTTGTTGAAAAGAATCGCTGAATGGGATGCTGCCATAAGGTTGGGCTTTTTAGTTCAAGTCTGTTAATCTAAGCCTATTACATTTTTTGTCCCATAAATTTGTTTTAGACTTTGCAGGGCAATGCTGCTGTTTGGAGGCTCACTAAATTATCTTCATGACTTGCTGCACCCTGTCATTTCCTTTCTCTACTTCCTTCATTATCATGTTCTGATTAAAACACTAATGAGAGGGAGCTTAGGATGAAATTGTTGCCATTCCTGTCCTTTTTTTGAGGAGTATTGAAAAGTCTAATTCTGTTATGTGACTTTTATTATGTGGCGAAAATGACAGATTTAATACAAATAAATAAATAATTAAAAACAACCCGTATTAACTGCACAGTATGATGACAAATTAAAGCAAAACTAAAACATGATACTCCTGTACTCTCTTTTAAAACTATAATATAAATCTGAAATCAGTGTAAGAATAATAAATATATACATTAATTTTTTGAGTTATACTTGTGTATCAAATGCAAGGAGAGGGGAAAGTGTGTTGATGTCTTATACCTGTGTGAATCAATTGTGTAGATCTGGTCTCTTTTGATGCGCCATCGATGATGCATTTTACTTCATTTGTGATTAATAAGGGATTTTTTTTTTAACATAATTTGAAAAATACATAGATGTTCGGGGATTGTTTTTTATCAGAGTCTTTAAAACACCGCAAGGCTGCACTATCAACATATTGCCCTATACAACATGCATAGTCAAAGTGTCTACATTCAGTTCTAAGAGTTCTGCCTCTTGTGAGCGCAGAGGTTCTGTTGAACATACAAAAGTTGGGGTGAAAATAAAATAATTAGACTTGACCTTTTTTTTTTCTTGAACTGATCTAATTCTGAAAACAGACTATTTTCATGGGGCTTGCAAGTAAAAATGTATTCCCTATTTTAGAATCATTCTTTTTCCAGTGCTTCTTGAAAATGCTTTTTTAGGTCCGAGAAAATTGCATGATGAATGTAGAATCAAATCCAGCATTGTTACAAGAGGATAGTACAAAGCAGTGCATTTAGCTATATGTGGAATTCGTGAGAGAAAAAAAAACAAAGTAAATTTACATAGGGTGCTTCAGATACAGCAGCTGCCGATCAAAAATCAATGTAGATGATTATATTAAAGTTTTATTGTCATTCTAAATGATAATTTTAATATACTCTTCCATCATCTTTCCCTTGTGGCTAAGTATTTTACTTGTCTTACCTACCTCTTACTTAATGCTACCGATACATTATGCAGCCACGAGACAGATGAAGTCTAATGGGCTATAGGTCAGTAGGGTGGTGCACCAGGCCAGCTAATAATTGCTGTCCAACTCAGCCTGACTGCAATCGCTCTCAGACAGACTGCCAAAGCTAAATGCGTCTAATTTATAAATACAGATTAACAAAATCTTGCAATCAGTCTGAGTCAATCTGTGCCAATGATTGCAATCTGTCTGTGAAACATCTCTTTGAATAAAGGACTCGATTCCACTGGTTGCCAACTAGTTGTATTCTGTATACTAGTCATATTCCTATATAAAAGGGAGGTTGTCGAGCACCTATGTCATTTTACACTACAATAAACAGTTAAATAATTTATGTGTAGATTTTTGGTCTTCACACAGTAAATTGTCCACTTATCACAGACTGCATGTAGTTCCAGTTTGACTCCAATCAATTGCAAAGTGATAGCAGACTGACCAGTCAGCACCAAAGTTGTTTTGAAAATGGCAATTAACTGAAAGCAATCAATGTTGGATTGCCTACCTAGTCCCTGTTTTAAAAGAAACCCTTGGAAACATAAAGAGATTGCAAGTTCAATGCACATGGTCTCAGTAGTCTTTGATAATCCCTTGATAGTGGTCTTAAACCACTGTTTGCCCTGTAGCATTACAATAATCAATCAGCAAATTGTTCAAGAAATCCCTAAGCAATCAGATGGTGCTGTTATTGATTGCTGCTAAACGTGTCAGTTTAATGCCAAGAAATCTGTTCACACCTTCCAGGATTCTGTGTGTGTATTTAGCTTCATCTCAACCATCAAAGCCTCTTAAGCTAATGTTTCTAACTAAAAGCTGTGATGACAGTGAGCGCTTTATTTTCCTCAAATCAGGGATTCATTAAAAGCCATTACAATGAATTATGGACAGGCTAAATGTAAGACAACAGGGGACAAGAATAATAAATTCAAAGTTTTGGAGGTACTGTGTGATGCATTCAGCTTTTGTCTTGATTGTCTGCGTTTGTTGTTCATATGAGAAAGACCTTCACATTACTGATGGAGATAAATTATTCTCTGAGGATTTTTTTTTGAAGAGGTAATACTTTAGCTGAGGTTGAAAAAAAAGAGTCCACCGTTTCTTTATTGCTTTCTTTTATGAATTATCTTCACAAAACCTGAACACAAAAGGTACTGCTTTGTGCCCAGATCTCGAAAATCAAAGTTTTAGTTTTCGCAGTTCTTTTTTCAAACCAATATTTTTCATATGTAAATGTGTGTGTGATTACGGGTAACAAAAGTAAATAATAAATATTGATATTTTTCTTATTAGACAGAAATTTGAAGGTCTTTTTTGAGACAGGATGTGGAGACTGCCAAACAGTGGAAAGAAAGACTCAAGACTCATTGGGTGTTTTTGTTTTTGCACTGTGTACAAAAATTTCTTTAATAAAAGAAAAAAATATTTTTCTCCTTTTACCTGTGCACCTAAACCAAAAGAAGTTTTTGCAAAGCTTTGAAAAGCTGCATATCCAATTCATATGGGTCACTGCCCCGGCGTTTCAGAAGAACACAGCCTTTTGCCCTCTGTTTGCCCTGATGTGTTTGTGCAATTTCCCTCCAATGGTAGCCTACACATTTGTCACCCCTATCTCCAGTGGCCAGGCCTCTGCTTACAGGCCAACACTGCAGACTAAAACGTTAACACTCTTGGGAGACCTGTGAAGTTTGTTCGGTCTCTGAACCCATAACCTACTTCCTAACTCAAGGAATAGTCTGTCATTGACATTATTGAGGTGCTGAAAATATCTTAAAAGGAGGACTTCAAAATCCATGTGTGTATTTAATATGAGCTGCTATGCACAAAACAAACCCGTCAACCTTCTCTTGAATGCTAAGTAATATTAATGGTCATTAGACTATGATAGTCTATGTCAAAAATTATGCAAACCTATTAATTTTTTTTAGGACATTCAAATCTGTTTCGTTTCAGTTCGACTATTTTTCAGGTTAAGTCAAATATTGATACAGTAATTTATAAAATGATTTCCTCCTTCAATACAATTATATTTATGGTGTCATTACTTTTGTTCTCACCAATCAGTTCACACAGAATAGTGCTCTTCATTTAGTGAATAGCAAACAGAAAACTGCACTAAAACTGACACTATTTTGTTCTGACAAAAAAAAAAGAAAATACTAGACTGTAGGGCAACAAATCAGAGAGTTAATTAGTTGAATGCCCATCTTTTAAGTAGAAATTCTAAAAATGCATTCAGATATACAGACAAATAATTCCAGCATTTTGTCTTATTATTGGTAAGCTTTCTTTGTCACTTACAGAGATAGCGTGATGTATGATTGTTTTGTGATGTAATCAGCAGTGCATTACTGTGATTATAATGGAGATTGCGATGAAGTATTGTTTTTAGTTAATAACTGACTGGAATTGCAAGTTAAATTGGCATTTACATTCATTATTTTTCAAAACCGTGACAGTTTACTAAAGGTGACTGAGCAAGAAGAGTGGGACCAGTCATCCTACCTGTGAAAAAACAAAAACCTTCATCACAACTGTAAGCAAGTATTATTTTGTGTCGTTAAGTCACATTGTACCTCTGTGGTTTTACCAACAGTAAGTCAACTAATAATATACAAATGATAATATTAGCAGTACTCACTTCTTACTACTAGTAGTAGTAGTCCTCAGTGGTGCACAAGACAAAGTGTGCAGGAAGCCCGATCACCTGTTTAAGAGGTTTCCATTGCAAGAACTTGGGACAGTACAGAGAAAGTGTGGCTGATATGCTTGAAACTATTGCTGGTCAAACTGACAGTAATAACACTGTTATGGTAGATAATGTGTACCAATGCTTTCGTATCCTGAAATAATCTGCAATTCCCACCCTTCATTTTAATACAAGGGCTGAGCAGAACAAAAAAAGCCACTGACCTCATTCCCAATCGATGCCCCAAATGAATGAGCCACACATCAGCCTCAGCTTCAGCCCCAAGGATGTTTAAAGAAAAGTTTTTTACCGCAGCCTTGGCTTTGACATTAGATTTCTTTGGGATTCTGATTTGTATGCAAATGGGATAAATGTTTGATACCACAGCATTGGTGCTGCATGGAGATTAATGACAGCTTGGCAGTGTGCTGGCTGGTGAATTAATTTTCCTCACCCTTTGGGCTGTGTCCGGTTCCTGTCTGCAGGAAAGATGATAGGTCTGGCTCTGCAGGCTGGGAATTACTTGAAGCTGTGACACATAACATATCTGCATTAACTGTTAATGCCTAACAAAGGCTCATTTTGGACTTTTGAGTGCACTGTCTATTAAAGTGAACGAGGCACTCAGGAGCATATGTAGATGTCAAACATGTTAAATAACAAACAAAATCCATTGAGATGGCCTTGTGATGACAAAAACATCTCAAATGAGTTTGCTACCTTTAGTTTGGTTCCCTTTGGAACTTGTCATTTATAAAGTTTGATTTACAAGTCACATTTAAATAGCCTAGCGCACAATTCAAAATATTCCTGAGATTTTTTTGTGCAGCAAAATAAAAGTTTTAACAAAGGAAAAACTTTATTACTTTGCAAACAAGGAAAAGTGTAGTGGGCTTTAATGAAAACTTTCAATAACATTTCAAACTTTGTAGCATTAGTCTATATTTAATATCCATTCCCCAGTTGTACTCTTTAAAAAAAACAAAACTTTTTTATTATAGTAAACCTTGAAATTGTACTGTTCAACATGGTCCTTTTTTGTGTTGACTATGGGTTTTGGCAACTATTCTGCAGAGGTATGGTAATTAGAAAATGCCTGTGTTAATTAATAGTGCATGAAAGTATAATGCATCAGTGTGGTAGAGAGGTGCCCAAAAAACTTGTCAGTTTTTTGTAAAAGTTGTGTTGAGCACTCCGCACCATGCAGAACATCGAAAACCACCATGTGGAAAAAAACAATGCATAACAAGCAGTCTTTATCACCTTAAAAGCAGTCTGGTCTAGAGTGTGTTAATGACATACCATTGAATAAAAAACAATATTCATTAGGATGGGCTTGTCATCTTAATTCATTTTGTTTCATTTGTTTGTTAAATTAACAAAAATCCATTAACTTGGCCTTGTGACGTTAGTGTTTGTTTTGATATCCTGAGTCTTCCACTGACATAAGTATACAATGCAGTCCTAAATCCAAAATTAACCTTTGCAAACAAAAATGGAAAAAAAAAAAAAAAAAAAAAAAAAAAAAAAAAAAAAAAAACAACAAAAAAAAAACACACACAAAAAAAACTTTAT
>VURO01037932.1:18114-33767 GCA_015108175.1 Pelvicachromis taeniatus
GACTTTACTTATGCAAACTTCACTAATGCAGCAAGTCTGGAGGCTACAGTGACGATGAGAAGTGTCACACAATAAAGAAGCAAAGATAATCGGCTTCATTAACTGAAAAAGGGAGAAAACATCATGTGCGCTCTTCTATGTAAATAGAATTTTTTTTTAAGAGATAAAAGCCTCATCTCAGCGTCATATCTCTACATTTTAGTTGAACAGTACAAAGAAACATATCAGCTGTTGAAAATAGGAAATGTTACAGTCTTTTAGAAATGCTCGGTTTTAATGTGATGCCAGCTACCATACAATGAAGTAATTATGTGGTCAAATCTTTTGACGCGCATCTTATTATTGTGTCGTCTGACATCTTTTTGAACTCGGAATTTCATTTCTCCGCTGAAGTTTTTCTCGTGCCTTGATCTTGAACTAACTGGGGAACTAAACTCAGGAAACAGATATTTTGTAACATGGACAATGCTGTGCAAACGTTTTACGCCGCTTTTCAGTTCTTTGTGCTTTGCTAGCAAAATGGGAAACGATTGATTGAAACATGTGCAAACATACATGGGAATACAGTATGTAAGGCAAAAACTGGCTCAACTCTAGCTTGAAAGTCAATATTTGGTATGACCAACTTTATTCTTCAGCACCGCTTCTCCAATTTAAGTTTTCCTGTAATTTCTTTACTAGCACACAGACTTAAATGCACACAGGAGGTGATCAGGGGAAGTGGGAACACATGAGGAAACAGCTGATATGAATGAACATAACTACGACACAGGGGGAGGGTAAAACTAACCACACTGAACATAGGAACACAAGACTTCTCTTCAAAATAAAACAGGAAGCATCATGAGATGCAGACATGACAACAAGAACTTGACAACACTAGACACGCAGACGTAAAACACATGAAGGGCGAGGGAGGGATTAAACGTTAAACCATAAACATCAAAAATAAGGTAAAACTCACAACGCTGGGTCGAAAGACCCAGGATCGTGACACCAGAGTACCCAGAGAGAACCCAGTGCAAACTTGGCCAGATTGTGGATTTGAACCCAGGCAACAGTGCTAACCACCGTGCCACCGAACAGTTAATCCAGGCTTAAAAAAGAAGGAACGCTATATGATTACAAGGCTCGATACTGAATTTTCTGTAGGTTTTTGTCGTTGACAGGTTAAACCACAATAAATAGCAACAGCAATCACGTGGCGTGCATATGGTTGTCTTCCTTTTATAACTCCAGTGATTTTCCTGTGGTTTGAAATCTTTGTGTGATCTTGTGAATTTCGTGAGTCCAGTCAACTAACCACTCTTACTAGATTGCATCAGACCATCTCAACAAGAATAAATGAAGTTGGTGAATTTCATGCAGATCCTACATGATTTATAGAAACATAATGAAACGTAATAATTTTGTAATAATTTTGTTCAAATTACAAGTTTGAATCTTGTAAATGTAACAACCACCCAGTTTCATTTTTTTTATTGTACTGTTCTAAATGAGGTCTAAATAGTTTTTATATCACAAAAACAAAAAATTGACTGTCAAACTGTTTTTTGTTTTAGTAGATTAAACTAAAGAAATGGACACAAAGTAACCAAGTCACCAAAGATACAATTGAAAATTGGTTCTTTGCTCTGTTACGTAGACGTCCCTTGACACAATACTTGAGTTAGGTGCCTTTTTATGCTCGAACAATTCGCGGGTCAGTATTAAGTGGTTTAACGAGCAGAAAAATCATCTGAAATGGTCAGGTACAAGGACTGGATTGAAAATAGAAGGAAAACCTTGAAAGAAATCCCAGAGAACTATTGCTCAAGACCACAATTACCAGACGGTCTGTCTGCTTGGGAACAAAATATTAAAAAATGACACATGTTCCCTCAACATGATCAGAGGGATAAATTCTTAGGGCACCAAAATGGTCCAAAGCTGGACAAGGAAATGAAATTAGAAGCCCCTCCCATATATTGTCTAAGATTGAGCATCCCAGGACAACGTTAACAAGATGGGATGTCCTCCTGTACAACCCTGGCTCAGCTGAACCGAACCTGTCTAACACATATTCAAACGAAACAAATGCTCATTTGAAGAATAATGAAAAATAGCGGCTGCAGGTTTATCCATCAAAGAGTGGCCAGAGGTAAAGACACGGGATGGGTGGATGATTTCCGGCACCGCAATGAGCTTCAGCCATTGTGTTTGTGCATGTATAATTATGTGTGAATAATGCTGCTGAACCGTGTGGGGACCTCCCACTGTGGGACCTTGTGTTGCCAGTCCCTGTGCTTTCACATCTGGCAGGAGCTTTGAAGTGGCAGGTGGGCCATCTACATGCTACACACATATACACACTGCCACCATCACGGTGGCAAAATAAGAGACAGAGATAGGCCTTTGTTGGCAACTACAAAGAACATGCACATTGTCGTTTCGGTGTTCAGGGACAGATTTTGATACAGTGTAATCAAATTCACATATCTTATGTTACGAGAGGCTTCGAAAAACAACAGGAAACAGCCTGAAAACCCACATGGTTGTCAGGCACGAGTCATATGGGATGAGCAATGACTCAAAAGTCTCACTCCTCGCATGTGGAAGACATGATCTAATACAATTTTCCCTCGTGCGGTGCGTCAGAAATGAATTTCATATATATATATATAAAAAAAGATGGGATTTAACACAAATGCAGACACCCCCCCACACACACACACACATGGAGAAATGCCTTGAAATGATGTTGCAAGTGAGCGAAATTCGCAGTAGAATAACTCAAAGAAATACAGAGGAGATGTTGTCAGTTATCTGGTTACATTATTCCACACAGGCTATTTCCACACACAGCATGTGTGTGTCTCTATTTAAGCTTTTCAACAAGCTATAAAGTTTGACTAAACTACTGGCCTCTCTGGGGATGCATGAATGTGATCCTTTAGAAGATTTTACAAGATTATCTGTATATTTTGGAGATTTGCATGTTGTATTTTAATCCTGCAGAGAAACTTTATAGAACAACCATGGCCATTACAAGCAAGCTCTGAACTTATTCACCTTATTCACACTGAAACCTAAAGTATCAAAAGTATTATTAAGATCAATCATAGAATTATCTAAAATAAATAAAGATTGCATGCTCTATTCACCTTTTCTATTTTAGCTCTTTGGAAGGGATTTAGTTACTACAGACTTAAAAATAAAAAAAAAATATATTTTTTTTATTTAGTTTTAAATAATAATCTGCAGCTACTAATCCACAAATCTAAAACGCTTCACTCTGGTTAAGATTACTTTATCTTTTACATTATAATGGATAACTGTTAGTATCATACGCTTGTAAATACTCAATTGTATGTTTTTGCTCTGCTAATCTGTCCAGTAAATGTGTTTGTGGTCTGTTAGTGTTCAAAGAAAAAGAGCCGAGGCATTCGTGACAACTGAGGCAGTACAGGCAATGCTTTAATGAAATTATTAATATTGCCAGAAGAAGAATAAACAAAAATCAATGTCTGGATTCAATTAGTCCAGCGGTTGCAGCGGTTGCACTTGAAGATCCCCTGGGATTCAGATCCAACATTAGACCCGGTTTTATGGAGGGAGAAATGTGTGTACCAGTTTATCTTAAAGAGCAGGAGATCAGCTATGACTGACAGAAGGTGGATCAGGGAAAATTTGAGTCAGTACACATCACCATCAATAATATATGTCCTAATAAATATCCTATTTTCTATCAATATCAGTTTTGTTTTGTTTGCTGCTGATGTTGTTTCTGCATCTGCGTCTGAAGATGTGTCCTCTAACTCCTTTGCATGAGCACGCCAACCAAAAAAGAAGCCCCTGCTTCAAAATGAGTACCCTCAACTTCAACTACAATTTGAAGCTTGTTATGACCCACGCCATAATTTTGTGCAGTGTTTTGGCTCTTCCAGACCTGATGGTGGCATGTTTTTTTCCTAATGTTCCGGGTGGACCCCTGGTTGAAGATTGAATGGTGCTGGCTATGTCAAGCCCAGTGTGGCTCCGCCTACTTCATGCTTCCAAACAGGCTGTGTGTTCAGTTATGTACTGAGTGTGTGATGACGTTCCTTTGTCTAGAAGAACTAGATTAGTTATTTTTGTATATAATGTAAATATTGTGAATAGACTCTTTTGTTGATTGACTTGGTAACTGTAGGGGCGGGAAGCCTTTACCTCCTGTTTAGGTTAGTGAGACAGGTAAGAGGCCTGTGCTTTCTTTTGGATTTTCATGAAAGGTAAGTTAGTTCTGCTTCCCTTCAGGAATGTTTCGCTGTTTTGGCCGTGCCCATCCTGATGTTTCCCAAATTAAAAGATAAATAAAATATTTGGTTGTTGTGAAACTGCAAACTTTGTGATGGCATTGGTCCTTCTTTGGGAGCAGGGAGCGAGGGAGTCATTTTTGTGTTGCACTCTGGTTTTCCCTAGGCTGGGGGAGTAACAACGGAAACAATTTTAACAGTGCAATGATTGCAAACACACAGAGAGCTTGTGCACCCAGTTCATTTTAAAAGTGATTAAACATGTACAGTATGCTGTCCAATCATTCCACCCTCAAAAAAAATACTTAAAAGAAATCATTAAAAGCCCCAAATTACCAGGACATTCATGCTCACAATGAGCATGAGTATGTGAACTTCTGACCACAACTGTATGTAAAGTCTCTGGATTATTTTTTAAAGATAACAAGATCTAAATAATGCATTTAATGGTTTCCTTGCTATAGTGTAAGGATAACTCAATGATAGGCTCAATCCTATTTAAAAAGATATGAATAGCTTATTGCTTTGACTCTGATCCAGACCAAACAAACCAAAGATAGTATTACTGTCAATCAGCTGGAAAGGTACATGCTCACAAAAATGTTGAATGTTAATATTGAATTGTTGATGCTGAATTTGGTTTAAATGGCATTAATCACATCTGATCAATGATATTTGTAATTTATCTGACATGCAGGGCTCGAATTGTTAACCTATCTGTTTAAAATCTCTCAAATAATGCGTGTAACGCTCAGAAAACCCAAGTTATTAATGAGACTACTTGCACCAATGTCACACTGCACACTTGCTTGCACTCTGTACGTAGGTGCCATCTAGCACTGACATGACATACATACACAAGACAGTCCAGCACTGTTACTTTGCCCTATTTGACTGTGTGTCATGTACAGTACAGTGCTGGGTGCAAGACATTACAAAGGGTCTCACTTTACACTCATACAACGATTTGAAGTGCTTTATTCATGGTGTCAACCTCTTTATTCTCTTCCTATTGATCTCAAAGAATATAATTGCCTTCAGCATCTTACTGGCCATTAGACTGATTGTCCCGTGCCCTTGTTTTACATGCACACTACATTTCAGGATATGCTGTGCTTTACTAGGCTGGAGAAACGAGGAATGGTCGAGAAAGTCCAACGCATTTTTCCCTTGCAAAGCAACAGGTTTTCAGACACTCCAACCTAACAGTGTAGTTGGCAACATTTTCATTTTTTCAATTATTACAAATTAAATTAAAGCGCAGCATCAATACATGTTTTATTTTTCCCCGGCTTGTTTGTGTGTTTTGATTCAGTGCCCACTTCTTTATAAAAGAAAACTACACGTCTGTGTTTCCTGGCTACCTGCCCGAGTGTACCCCGCCTCTCACATGGTGTCAGCAGCCCTCACACAGTGTTAGCTGCAACCCTGTGTTGGATAAGTGGTTACGAAAATGAATAAATGGGTAGATGGATGCATGAATTTATAAATACTATTTGCATCCGTCTTTGATAATAATGTTGTGTAATCCTACAGCATCCATCCAAAAAAAGTGATCATGAATCACTGAATCTGAACTGCCTCATACAGTTCAGGCTGGGGGTGGTGGCTTAATAGGTTTCAGATTATTTTCTTGCCTTAATACGAGCATGGCCGTGTTTAATAATCCCTAACACTCACCAGCCTGACAATGGGCTGAGTGCTGTAATTACACAATTCATTTGTAAATCACTTCAAGCAGGGGGCAAAGAAATTATAAACAACTGCTATTGTCACTGAAATTGAGCCTTTTTATTATTATTTAGGTACTCAGGTACATGTTACACTATGTGATCTACTTCACTTCAGTAAGCAGGGTTACAAACACTTGTGCTTGCAGATGCAGATCAAGGCACCTTCTGACCTCTGTATGACCTCTGTATGACCTCTGTATGACCTCGGTATGACCTCTGATCCTTACGTGCCCCATGCTGTATGTAATCGCTCCTTTCCTTTACTATTTCACCGTTTTGGAAGCCCGCCATGATTTTTCACAGACCAGACGAGGCTGTGATTCTGCAGGATAAAGACGTGGTGGGAACACAGGCAGTTTCAACGGTGTCCCACTTGAACTTTGTCATTCCTGTCCCATACTAAATACACTCAGACTGAATGATATTTGCGGTACTTTTGCTGGTAAATTTTGCTGTAGCAAATGAATAATTCATTAACCAGTACTCCTGTGTGAATACACCACTGATTTTGAGATACCACAGGAAAGGTTGTTCCTTTGCTATAAGAGTGCTTATGCAGCAAAATGGGACTTTCTTATCTCTCGCTCCTATAGGTGCACATACCTGTTGAATCACTCAGTGCAGCAGGTTATATTCACCAATATAACAAACAAAATACTTGCAAGCCTTGAAGTGGTTTAATGCTACAGTTGTTGCTCAGCATAAAGCATCTTAGCACATGCCATAAGTTCAGTTATGCTGTAGGAAAGGCCACTGCAGCTAGCACATCTCAGTCCACAACAGGGAACCCTTGAGTCTGCATCATGTAGCAACTTTGTAATGCTAATGCACTGCTGAATCAATGTAATGCAGAATGCGGGCACTTCTGGGATCCTAGCCAGCATTAGAGAGTTGTTAGTAATAAAATAGTCACTGATCCTAGGGTTATAGGGGAATCCTGATCCCGAAGAGACAGAACAGTCAAAGAAAACTCTCTCAGAAACTGTGATCCGGATTTAAAAATAACCACAGTCTAATTAGCTTTCTGCTTTGTGTGCGTGTATACATGCATGTGAGGGCAGGATGGGGCTGCGGCGACAGAGTAATTAAGAGAAACAAGTCTTTGATCTTAATGAGGTTTTTCTAGTCTTGTCAGAGTGCGAGGCTGTGTATACATGTGAGGGGCTGTTTGTGTTCATACTTTTACTCTGCAAAAAAAAAAAGAGAGGAGAACTCTCCTAAAATAACCCTTTTGAAATGAAAAGTAAACTCAAATTCCATTTGAAACAGCAGGGAAGTTTTATCTCCATCTGTGCCGGTGACTCTCTTTTTCACTCTCTTTTTTTTTTGGTCGAGGAGTACATGACACTTCTTTGAAATAACAGATTTAGGTCATTCTAGGAGAAAAAAAAAAACTTCTTCAGTGAAGGCTTCCTCTCAACTTCATGACTAATTGACTGGAAGATAATTTGAATGCTGAACAGTGGCAGCAGGAGTCCACTCCATTCAGCGGTGAGATTGATGCATCTAAACAACACCAACAAACATGGCCCGCAATCACTCTAGAGGGGGTGCTCCGCTGAGAACATCATTACCGACTCTGCGTTGTCTGCTGAATCAAAGCAGCTTCCCTCGGCTTTGATAGAAAGAGCCTGGCGCCGACCAGACTGGGAGTCGGTCACAGGGCTCTATCGTAGCAAAAGGACGATTTTTGTACATTTTCACTAGTAACAGTGACAGGACAAAATGGCTTGCCACAACTCGAGAGAAAAAACATTAGGAAAGCATTGCACATCGATTCGAATAAATTCAATTCAATTTTTTCGATATAGCACCAAATAACAACATCAGTTGCCTCAAGGCGCTTTATATTGTAAGGTGAATACCCTACAGTGATACAAAGAAAAGAGAGAAAACCTCAACCTCAACAGAGAAATGCCCCCTTATGAGCAAAGCTGTTGGCGACAGTGGGAAGTAAAATCCCCCTTTTAACAGGAACAAGCCTCCAGCAGAACCAGGATAAGGGAGGGGCTGTCACCTGGGGTGAGTGGATGAAGACAGGAAAAAGACATATGTTGCGGAAGTGAGCCAGAGATTATTAGTAATAACTAACAAGGGGTGTATAAAAACACATAGTGACTGAAAATCATCATTAAATGTATGTTGTCTTTATGCAGACTATCTGTAATAATTACAATAATAATAATCTGTCCAGTTAAATGGGCTTAAATAGGACTTTTTGAAAGGAAGGAACCTTCTCCGATAGCCGGGGCACTATTACGGTTTTTATCTACTTTTCATCTTTCCCCTGCCCAGACTCTGGCTCCGAATGACTTAGCAACCCAAGATGCCACTGATAGTTTGTCATATGAAGGATAGATCCATCTTCTATGACTGGGTGTAGTTTTTAGCTAATATAGCCGGTCTTTCATGAGGAAATATAGGAAACCTATTGATTGCATATTGACTGATTTCAAAGGAATTTTACAATTAGAAATGTATTGCTTAAGTGTAATAGTATTATAGTAAGTCAGTAAGCCCAATAACCCACACTATAAGTAGGCATAACAAGTATAATCAAGGTTTTATGAAAGCTACCACCAATAATGAACACAAATGCAGTAGACGGTTGCCACTCCCTGAGCCTAGTTCTGCCAGAGGTTTCATTCTTTAAAAAAAGGGAGCTTTTCCTTCCCATTGTTGCCAGATCTGTGCTCAAAGGTGGTTGTATGATTGTTGCCATATACCTTACCATATAAAGTAACATGATGTAATTTGGCACTGTAGAAATAAAAATGAATTGAAGTAATCAGTTTCACAGAACAACCTCCAGCAACCTCTTGCAACCTTTCAGGGAATATTTATCTTTACCTAGCAACTAATGGTTGCCAGGCAGTTGCTAACTGGGATCTAGGCCTGTGTGTCAGGGGCCTTCATCAACTGAAGGCTCCTGTCACAGCAACTTTACACGTAACTTTTTGAATGTCCTCTTTAATCCATGATCATGCATGGATTAATACAAGGCCCCTTCAGCCTTAAGAAGCCCAACTGTTGTGACTGCAGCACTTGAAGCACACTCAGGGTCTCTGAGTTTGCTGTATGTGGCTGAACTAGACCAGAAAGCCACACCTGAAAGGGATGTCTTCAATCACCACTGAAGCGCAAACATCAGCTTCATTAGTGATTTGTTCCTTGCCACACTGGAAGAGCTTAGTCCCTAGAAAAGATAAAGTAAAATTGACAGTAATATAAGTTCAACCAAGAAAATGATATAGGAAAGCACGCAAGACTCACCATGTAGGGGAGAGATGCGGCTTTAGCCAATTCCACCGTCCACATTAGCCAGGATAAAAGCTTCATCGACTGCTGGGCCGAAACACTGCATCAGACCAGCATGTTTGTTTGACAAGGAGGGAAAAAACAACAGGCAGCATCAGATATAGCGCCGTGCATGACTCACACACTCATTGTTTGGCCACATGCAGGTTCTTATAGAGAGGAGGCAACCAGGAGGCATTCCTTCACCTGCATCGAGCAGCATGTTTCCTTGTTAATGATACTTCACCTAAGGCAGGAGAGCGCACTGCCGAGGTGAGCAAGAGGCTCGCAAGTATGAGTCAAAAACAGTTTAAACTTGGAGTTTTGATTCAGCTCAATAAGACTATGACTCATGCTTTTCATTAGGACAAATAACAATCAAGTCATAATATTGGCAATGATGTGGAAAAGATTCACTGACTTATGGGAAATTATAAATCTGCAGCTGCACCCGTGTTTTTGAAGAATTGAACTTCTGGCTGCTCCTCGTTACTTAGCTGTGTGGCCCTCAAATGTACTGTACAGTGATGCAGCAACTGCATAACTGTGTTATCCAGATGTCTATAAGAGACTTTCAGAGAGATAAGAATCAGCCTCACATTCTGTGCAGTGTTGCCAACTTAGTGACTTTGTCAGAATATTTAGCGAGCTTTCAGACCCCCTGAGCAACTTTTTGTCTAAAAAGCAACTAGTGACAAATCTGGCGACTTTTTAAGACGTTATTTGAGACTAATGACGACTTTTTGATGTGAAAGCATGTATTGCTCTTACTCTCAACAAGCAGCGGGTGCTGCTGTGGGCACCTCGCCCATGCCAAAGCACTCACAGGCGGCGGATAGTCCTCATGCAGATAGTCCTGGCCCCCAGCTGCTGTCAGAGCAGGAGATGTTCACACCTACGCACCCAAACTGCAAATTAATCGCACGTAAATGTACATTTTTCTTTGTCGAAAATAAATCAATGCACTAAAATACATCATTCCAATCATTGCAAACTTAGAAATCGGATGTCCTTGCAGAGCCTTAACTCCATCTTGTACATCCGATATGGACTGAAGCTGTCTGGTGAGGCTATGAACACCAGCTGCCTGATAATGTTTTGCAGCTTGGCACATCAGCTGATTACTCTTTTTTTTTGCCCTGCCTGTCCCGTTTGGTACTTTAGCAATCAGAAGTATTGTCTGAAGGCCAAGAAAGATGCCCAACGGATTTATTTCACCAAGTGGATCATTATGGCGTTGCTGTATGGGTTCATTTGATTGACCTTTATTTTATTTCAACTTATTACAGACAGGACAGATATGACTGGGGGATAGGAAAAGGAGAAAGAGAGAAAGAAAGGAGTGCTTTGAGCTAGTGGCCAAGAAAGATATAGTTTGTCTGTGAGTACCCGTGTGTACACCTGTGTGCACACCTGTATGCGTGAGCGCGCTTGTATTCAAAAAGTTTCTCCATGTAATGATCTGCTAGAGGGTGTGGGGAGCCATAGCCCCACCCCCAGGGCATGAAGGGTATGCTTCCTCATTGAAGTCAAGTGCTACAGTTGCTGAACCTGCCATAAAGGATTGTGACCAAAGTGAGGATGACCCACTCTTTCTGTGAGTCAGCACAGCCTATGTGTGTGGATGGATGCCTGAAAAACAAAAAAACATTTAGCCTGAATTAGGACCAGACTAGTTCCCAGCATTTTTTCACATTGCCACAAACTGATTCTGTGCCGATCCACCACAGCCTGACATTCAAGCAAGGAGGAAAAAAGTGCAAGGGGAAGCACGAGCAAAATGTTGCTAACCCAGAACCTAACCTAGTAAGCTAATCAGCTGTTGGCTCACAGGCCTAAATACTGCATGTGTTGGAAAGGCAGAAGGACGATTGGCACTGTGGCATCCAGAGGACCCATCAAATAAGCTAAGGCACAAATTGCTAGTACCTTTGTGTTAGCATGTCGCCTTTGCAGGTGAGTGCAAACAGACAGTAAGGAATGGTTATTTCTTTCCTGGGCCTCAAATTTCCTGCACATAATGACCAAAACTATGAGGATAATGTGCATTTTTCAGGCCTCCTACTTTTTTCATACCCTCTCCCACACAAGCTTAACTTTAAAAAAAAATGTTACACAAGGATGCATGAAAAGATATATTTGATGATTTTTTTCTTTCTTTTTCCCGCAGATAATTGAATCGCATTACTCCCAACACTGGTTAACACAAAAACTGACTGAGTGCTGTAATCTCTTCAAACTTGATATCTTTTACAGATTCACCATTTATATTTGACATAATACTTAACATTTATTAAAGCAAAAGCCAGATTCTAGTGGGATAACTTTCCTAGACAGCAAAGCCATCCAGACACATATGTATTTAAACCTACCAATGTGTACTATATATCTTGTTTGTAATGTCTCTAGCGTACTCTAAGTCAACCGTTGCCTTACTAGATTCAGATTGCCTTCACAAAGATTCCCAGAAACCCATTACTGTTTGTAATTTTAGCTCATTATCATCAGCCTCACTGTTTACTCTTCCTTCTCCCACAGCTGTATCAGAGCTGTATGAAGTTACTGCTAATGAAAACAAATATTTCCAACTGCTTCACAATGCTTAATTCAGACTGTTAAAAAAAAAAGTCAGACTTTTACTATGAAGAAGTAACAGAGAAAATTAACACATCTGTCATGCAGGTTAACACTGACAGGAATCTTTCATTTAAAAGGAAGAAGAAGCAGCCACAGTGAGCTTCTAATGATGAGCTGCACCCCTCCCAACCCATGGGTGTACCCGACATCCCTGTGTTAGTGTTGTTCCTGCGTCATCATAATAATGTTGGGCCTGGATCAACATTGCAACTGGAAAAAAAAAAACCTTTCTTTTGTCCCATTCTGGAACAAATTGTATTTCCATCCATCCTCAGCCGCTTATCCTTTTCAGGGTCGCGGGGGGTGCTGGAGTCTATCCCCGCTGTCTTGGGGCGAGAGGCGGGGTACACCCTGGACAGGTCGCCAGTCTGTCGCAGGGCTAACACACATAGACAGACAACCAGTCGCACTCACAGTCACTCCTATGGGCAATTTAGAGTTTTCAATTAACCTATCCCCACTAATTGCATGTTTTTGGACTGTGGGAGGAAGCCGGAGTCCCCGGAGAACATACAAACTCCACACAGAAAGTCCCCGGCCTGATGGTGGAATTGAACTCAGGACCTTCTTGCTGTGAGGCAACAGTGCTAACCACCGTGCCACCGTGCTGCACAAATCGTATTTGTAATTCTTAATTGATTTATGAAATATAACAAATATATTTGGAAGAACTGAACATGATTATTTGAGACAGAGAAATAAATCAATGTGTTTAGCAGTTAGACTCTGATGAGGCATCCGGTATTGGTATTAGCAATACTGGCCCCGTAATTACTCGGTATCAGATCAATACCAAATTTTGCAGTTTTGCACAGCACTACTAGTTGATTGATGGGTCGGTGATTCGATTTATGAAAGGACCCCCCCTGATGTCTAGATGCTGGAGGTGGTGAAGATCAAGACTGAGACTTGGATGGAGCTCTGAGGGAATTGGGCAATTGTTATTTTCCACAATAAATAGTTAAAATAACAAAACACATCATTCAGCTTTTCATGTATTTTGAAAACCAGGTTTTATTTTTTTGGAGACCTGGCACTATAAATAAAGTAGATATGACAGTCAACACAAAAAGGTTCAGATATTTTTCACACTGCGTGTTTGAGGTGTATCTTTTCATTTCATTTCTATTGATTTAACACAATTCAGTGGGCTACACGCTGAATTTAGAAGATAGAAAAAAAGTATCGATCCTATCTCGTTAGTACTGACTAGCATTGGTTTGGGTACTACTACTACTGATATTTGGATCATTCCACCCACCTTGTGTACAGCCTCTATACACTGTTGCTGTGTGGGAAACCTGCTCGCCCTATTTGCAGCATGTGGTCACAGTTGTTCAAGGATGGGAAGTGAAAAGGCCAATTATCGATTGACTTCTTTATTAAAGCTACATGAGCTGCTGCTCAGCTGCGTGTGCTCCTGACTGAGTAGATGCTGAAAGGCTGTCATAGTAAGCCAGACATCCTGCAGATCAGTCAGGAAAGAATTCTTAATAAGGGTTTCCCATTGCCCACAGATAAGGTAAATCAGTCAGGATGGGTTAGATCTATGCAACTGCGACCCTGCTTTTGACCTAGCACTGCTGTGAAATATAGTCTGATGTTCTGGATAAGGCAGCAGTTTCAACAAAGTCCTCTCACGCTCACACAGAGCAACTTCTGCAAACTGCTTGAACACATAAACATACTCTGTGAATTGCAGAGATGTCACTGTGCGAATGAACAAATGTTTCTCACTTCCTGAAAGCTTGACCTTTTCAGAGAGCGTTCCGCTTTCTGTTTGCGGGACACCGACGATAGGTGTCTTAATCAAAACCGGGAGCGTTTGGTCCGAGCTGCTTCTGACAGCTTCAGACAGTTTCTCATTACTGAGCTGGCATTTAGCATTTAGTCATTTTAACATTCAGTTCCACTCTCGTCTGCTGACTCAGAGCACAGTCTATACCCTGCTACTCCAAAACACACCCAAACACACTCTACAGGGGACACTAACAAGGCTTGAAAACACTTAATGGAACGGTAAAAGCTGACTAATACACTGATTAAGGGTGATGAAAGGGGGCTACACACACATGTGAAGTCCGACTTACGAAGTGATGGAAGCTGTTTTTTTGTGCTTGGTTTGTTCATTTTTTGGATCATTTGCCCAGCTAATTTGTTGTTTTGGCCGCTTGTGGATCTCCTGGGTTTTTAATATATACACACACATACAGACACGCACACACACACACACACGCACACACGCACGCACGCACGCACGCACGCACGCACGCACGCACACACACACGCACACACACACACACACACACACACACACAGAGGGATATTTTTTCTTTTACTGCTGTGAAAAATTTCATTACATTCCTCCCATAAACCCCGCGCTCACACTGCAAGCTACATGATCAACAAGTCACTGGAATAACTATTCATTTCCTGCGGAGCTGAGTAACCAAACGTGGCCGTTGGGCGGATGATAAACAAAGTTGTCAAAAGCCAAACAAAAAGTTATCCACAACGGAACTTCTGTGAATCAGTGTACCGTCGGCAGTCAATCAGTTCCTCACATTTCTTTGTACCCACATCATTGTGGTTTTTGTTTCACGAACAATGGTTTGTGCAAAATGGAGTAGAAGCTGATTACGGCCATTCAAAGCCTCCCGGTCCTCTGCTGCTTTTGATTTGAAAGGCTACGGGAATAAAATGATGTTTGGAGAATGCCTGCATCAATCACTGAGGTCAACATTAAAGGACGACTCCAGCCTGATTGGAAATGTTTGCCCATTTCCTATTTTGTCCTTCAGCTTTTGCATGATATGGATAGTTTTTTTATGCCTTGCTATGTGCCACATTTTACGGAGGCTCTCAAAGTAGTAATTTCTGAATTGTAAACTGTCACGAGCTTGTTCATCAAAAGGCACTGTGACTTCATTCTAACCGCACACAGTAAATCACTTGTTTCAGGTGATTTTTCAGTGGCTTTGGTTTGTAGTTTGATAGCATACTTATTTTACATTAGGCATGTGACACAGTTCTCTTTGGCTTCTGTGGCGCTGACAAGTCTGACAAAGTGTAAGCAAGTGATAAATAATACAGAGACACCCACTGAATGGTAACACATTCATACATATGTTAAAGCCTAACAGGTAAAACGCAAAGCAGAGAGATAAATGGCACGTGTGCTGGGTGCTGGACATTACCAGGCTTTCATTGCATAAGATGGCTTGGCGAAAGCTAAAGCCGTTAGCAAATATCTGATTGTGACATCACTGCACGTACTGCGGATACAAGCGGCGGAAATGGGCTTCCTCCGAAGGGTGGCTGGACTCTCCCTTAGAGATAGGGTGAGAAGTTCGACCATCCGGGAGGAGCTCAGAGTACAGCCGCTACTCCTCCACATCGAAAGGAGCCAGTTAAGGTGGTTCGGGCATCTGATAAGGATGCCTCCTGGGCGCCTCCTGGGTGAGGTGTTCTGGGCATGTCCCACTGGGAGGAGGCCCCGGGGCACGCTGGAGAGATTATATCTCTCGGCTGGCCTGGGAACGCCTTATTGTTCCCCTGGATGAGCTGGAGGAGGTGGCTGGGGAGAGGGAGGTCTGGGCTTCTCTGCTTGGGCTGCTGCCCCCGTGACCCGGCCCCGGATAAGCGGAAGAAAATGGATGGATGGATGGATGGATGGATGGATGGATGGATGGATGCACGTACTAATGTACAG
>VURO01037933.1:0-17065 GCA_015108175.1 Pelvicachromis taeniatus
TCTCACCTGGATCCTGTTGAGTTGATCTTCCTGTGACGTTTCAGAGAACGATGTAAGAATGAGTGAATTACTGCCAGCTCTAATATTGTTGTTTGGTAATACAGCAGTAAGCACAGAATGTAAACCATCCTTCAATAGTCGGGCAGAAATTAAACTGGCTTTACTAAAGTCAAATCCTCTTCAAACTAAATGAAATGACTTTTGCTTTATCGAGCAGTTTGGATCAACTCACAGTAAAACTGAACTGTTATATTTGATCTTTTTCATTCTTTATAGCGATCATTGAAACATCACTGTGCCAGGCAGGAACATCAAATGATCCACTTACCAATCAAAGTGATGAACAGCAGACTCCACGGCATCTTTACTTTAGACTCTTTGTACAAATGTGTCCTCTAATAAGAGAAAGAAAAGACTTCTACCCTCACTCTGGAGTTTTCTGTATTTTCTCCTGTTTACACTCAGAGTGAGGCTGTTATGTTCAGAAGGCAAAACATTCCCAGACTTTTACATCTGATTTGCATCTGTGAACATACCATGATTGTGATGATCATCATATTTAATATACATTATTTGTGTGTGAAAGTAGCAGCACATGCAAATACTTTAGCATACCAGGAAATTTACTTTACCAATGGAGGCTGTGTGAATAAAAGATACTCACTGACATTTCAACAGGTGGATCATTGTGAAGAGAAACAAGAATTTATGTTTTCATTTCTAACAGGACATTATGCCAGAGTTTCAGCACAACATCTGAATTTAAACTTCCTGAAACTTCAATGTTTCCTGATTTAAAGCAAAATGCTTCTCACGCGTTCACATCTTTTGATCCAAATTTATTGGGTTTTGTCCTCAAACAAGTATAAAATATAAATCTTTTCTAAATCAACCTATCAAGCCAGAACCTCAATAACAGCTGGGATTTTAAATTAACATTGCACACATTTCATGTCTCACAGCTGCTAGCTACAAACTGAGGAGTGCAGGGACCACAGAGAGTATTTTCAGCCTTCTACAGCAACACTGGAGAAACGATCACACAAACCAGGATTAATCAAAGGTCATCACAGAAACTTTAAGTTAGTGGAAATGTTGGTTCCACAGATGCAGAGTAACACTGATTTTAGCTGTTTTGTTGGTCATGAACAATACACAGAAAACGTGTCTTTGTAAAAGCCTCAGTAAGTCAGTTTCGTTCACAGAATCTTCTCCAGTCAAAGCGTATCAGGAGATTATTTACAGCTTCATGAGTTGGTACCGCAGTTAAATTTAGGAGCAATCTATTGAAATGGCTTCAAACCACTGACTGAAGTGGAGCACACATGTGTTCATCCTGCATTATCTGTGTCTGTAAAGAAACAACTGTAACTAATAACATCCAGTCAGATCTGAAGCACAGAGTACTGAAGCAGAAGAGAAAACATTGGGGATCAAACCGCACCGATGTGAAGGAAAAATCTGATCAGTCAACAGAAGGTAAAAACTTTACAGCGAGATCAGACAAAAGAAATCAATTCATATGGACAGTAATTTTCTATTCTGACAAGATGTATTTTCTAAAACTGAAAAGCTGGCAGCTGTGGAAACATCTGGATTGCTGTAAGAAACATTCAGCTAACTACCTCTAAATACAGAAAACAAGTGAGGACTATAGCAGAAGTACAGCAGGTACAGATATGACATATGAGTGTAATAGGACCGCAGGTAAACTACTCAGATCACAACGTTAGCTTTTAGCTCTACAGCACAAGGTTAACTGGGATACGTGATGAATGCTGGATATAAAATCATAACTCAGTGAAAAGACACGGCAACCTTAACATAAGTTACACATCTGTGTATTTATAGGCTGTACAGTACACTCAAGTCTAATCTGGAAGGTCAGATTAGACTTTATCAGAAAACATCTTTGGACAGATGAAGCCAAGATTAACTTGCACCAGAATGATGGGATGAGTATCCGTCAAACATGGCAGAGGCTACTAATGGGACCACATCACTAATGTTTATTGATGATGTGACTGCTGACAGAAGTAACAGAATGAATTATAAAGTGTACAGGGATATACTTTCCTCTTAGATTCACCCAAATGCTCTACAACTGAATGGACAGATCTCAACAGTGCAAATGTATTAATGACCCAAAGTAAGCGAAGGTGGCTGCAGTAAAGGTCTGGCAGAGCATCGCGAGGAAGGAAAAACAGCAAGTGACTGTGAAGGATTTTCATCCAAGTAAAAACAAACCTTAGATTTAAAATGACTGTAATTCTAAACCATTAATGCAATCTTTTCTTTAAACTCCTTGACTTAAAGCTAAAAGTCTGCACGGAAATCACATCTAGATTACTTGATTGAAAATCGTCTTGAACTGTGGTTCAGAGGCAATAATACAAAAAGTGTCCAGATATTTATGGTTCTGACTGCATGTTTAAAGTAACTTAGGATTAACATTTGAGCCTGATCGATCGATACTTGTCAATGTTAACGACTTGCTGACATATTGCATTGCTGAATTTAATTACGGCCAATAAAAATTTAAACGATACAACATTAATTCAACTAACTGCAGGTCTTTTCTCTTGAGTTATGATTCTACGCTTTTGCAAACAAAGTACCAAAAAGCTACTTGTGCACAGTGAACCCTAAAACTGATTCTAATTAAAAACACTATTCTATTGTACATATTGAGCCCGTCTTGCTAACAGGAAGTCCACTGTTGTCTGGATAGAGTTGCAATGACAGTTTTCATAGATAGAAACATATAAAAACCATTCAAAACAGATTGATTATAATAATGAAACAGCACACTGTAAAAGACTGTGGGCTGGATACCTGGGAGCAGCATGAAGCCTAACCTGTAGACTAAACCGAGTACTGACCGCCATTTTGTACCATGTGTAGACATTAGCATGTGAGATAATAAATGCTTATAAAAGAGCACAAAATGGCTGCACTTGGGGTGTTTTTCAAAAAAAAAAAAAGTTGTGCAAAATAGAAATAGGTCATTAAAATAAGCCCCTCAAAATTAGCTCAAACTTAGCAAATATTCCAATGATTTGAAAGAGTCTGAGCAACATTTTCAAAAGAAAGCAGGTCCTCGAATCGCATTTTTAAGCTACATTTTCAGTTTAACCAGGATGAGGCTTCTACTGTGCCAAGTATACCAACCCCAAATATGTACAAATCTTGTTTGCCTTGGTTATTGCATGCAGTACTAGACAAAAGTATCATTTGAAACTGTGACTCTGTTATTTTCATGACCAGGCACTCGTCACATGATGACCAAACAGATAAAAGGTTTCAGTTTCCCATCAGTTCGCCATAAACTAGCTGGATTAAAGCTAAAGATGCTGGAAATCTAACCGCAGTGTCTTCAAGTGCGACAAGTGCCCAGGGGATACGTTCCAAACGCTATCAAAATTCTGAACTTCCAGGTGTCTGCTTAAGGGCTTAGAACTGAAGTTTCCAATGTTAGCTTCAGTGTAGCTAGGCATCTAACAGCATCAGCAGAAAGCAGTGCTCGGCCATGCATCATCATTAGCTTGAACAAGCCTTCCTTAAGATTACTGATTTCCAAAGTTGAGACGAGCCACGTAGGCACAAAGGTTAACCTGCAGTTAACCTGCAGGTTAACTGCAGTTAACCTGGTTAACAGCAGTTAACCAGGTTAACCCTGCTGTTAACCAGGTTAACAGCAGTCGGGACAGTTCGCAAAGAGTTTGTAAAGAGTGAAGAAAACAGACGGTGGAGCTTTATTTGGTAGTCTTCTCGCCGCAGAGGGAAAGCAGTGCCACGGCTTCATCGCAACGATCTCTCCGATGAGAGAAAGCAACTTTATCCGAGAATGTCTTTCAGTTTTCCGAAGCGTTTTCAGCCTTTTGAAGAAGTCCCTTTGCCACTGTGCCTGCTCACACTGCAGACACTTTACAGAGACAGAGAGCCACCGCTAATGTTTACGCCTTGGGAAGAGCACATGTAATAGTCACTTATTTGACAAAAGAGAACAGGAGGAGAGGGATAAAGCGAGGGAGACATGGGAAACGGTTCCCTTGATTTAAAGCAACAACAGGATTACAAGACATAATGCAAATGCATTTTCACACCAAGAAATCTTGAAAAATTGGGCTCAAATTGTGCAATTTAGTGAAAGAAAGTGATGGGTGATTGTTCGATTATTTTCAGCCATATAAACATCCAACTATGAAACGCATATATTATTAAAAAAGTGATTAAACTGGTAACATTCCAGGTTAGTACAAATTAAAAAAAAAAGGCAAAACACTGGTTCAGTTTGTAGTCGTACAAAACAGATTTGGTCTTCCATGTCGTGGAATTAAATGAGATTAAGGTGCCTAATCAGTATTTAGCCCACTATGAACACAAGTGGGCAAAGTGCATTTTTTAAAAGTTTACTTTAGGTGCTTCAGGTTTTTCTCTTCAGTGCAGAAAGGAGTAAGATTGTTATTTAAAAATACCGCCTAACTGTTTTTGCGTTTTAATTTTTCTAAAGTATGACTCAGACCCAACACGATTCACAGGCCTCATATCATTGATTTGGTGCTAACTGCAGTCTTGTTAAGGTGAGAGCTCTGCCTCAAATCATCACAGGGTCACCGCTAGTAAAACACTGCAGCAAAGTTTCTGCGTCTGTATAGTTATTTCATTGGAACCAGAGGTCCATCTCCCAGTGGCCCTTATTTAGTGCACAAATGGTGCCTTTGTAGCTCACTGCCCAGAAGACAACACATTCAACTTCACGTAAACTCTCTCATACTCATGATCTACACAAGCTCCTTTAAAAAGGTCAGAACAGGTCACAGGAGGTGTTTTAAAGCAGTGCATATTAAACGCATTCTTTCCCCTCCGACCTGTAGATGTCATGTTAAAAATCTATAAGAGTAATGAAACGTATAAAGGGAAGACTTGAATAGACATCCTGTGTTATTTAATGCCTGGCCTTGGCATTCATTCAGCATTAAGGTACTTTTTTCTCATGTTATATCACACAGATCATCAAATTCATGTCAGCTCGAATAACCTGCTGATTCTCTTGATCTGCTCTTCACAGGTGCTAAAAAAACAGGTAAAATTAAATCCCACAGTCATGTGCTGGTTTCACTGGTTACACTGCTCAGCAGTGACATCTAGCTGCGATACATTTTCAAGCACCTTTTTAAGTACAACTGCTCAGAGCTGGGTGGGCATTCATAGAATTACAAATTGAAGTTTGAATTCAGGCCCTGGCTCACAACCTAACAAACACTCCTTCTTGAAGAAAAGTAGCATTGGTGTGTGAACGGGGGCAGCTTAGTAGCTTCATTTAAACAGGCGAGGAGTGCAAATTAGCAAGGAGCAAAATCTGTCATTTAAAACAGTTTGCTTTCTTTTTTTAAAAAAAAAAGGAAAAAAAGGGTTTAATGGATGTGACGGGATGCAACATATTTTTGGATACCTATCTCATCGACAGTTGTCATCCTCAGCTCAGCTTGAAGATTGTATTTCACGCCATTCTTCTTGATAAAACATTGTGTAGGCGCTGCTTTATAAGCATAATCAAAGTTTCATGTCCCACTGTGTGGGGTCGGATTCTTGTTTTCATCTTAGTTACAGTGAGAGATTGAGCTAAAGCTAATAGTCCGTGTGTTAGTGTCACGTACATGTGACTTGGAAACAGTTTGAAAAGCAAATGAATGTGGAGAACAACACATGCAAATCAATGGATAAAACACTCGGTCGAACTAACTGTCGTCCAGCGTCGATTCCAAACAGTATTTCTCTTGTAACATTCAGTTAAGCTTCACCCTGCCTCCCCACAACTGCTAGTCTTCAGAAACGGACAAAGATTTCTTGACGCTGCGTGACGGCTCCCAAACCTCACTGTCGTCTGTGTCATCGCCATCCTCCTCCTCTTCATCATCTTCTTCATCTCCCTGCCCTGTGCCCGTCTGCTCGTCAGTGGCCATTGACTCTCCTTGCGTTTCCTCTTCATCCTCCTGAGTTCCTTCGTCTCCGTCAGCCCTCCGTGCACTCGGCTCCAGGAAGGGATCTAACCCCGCGTCCAAGCGTCGCTGCACCTCGGCGAACCACTCCCTAACCTTCCGACAAAGAGAAAAAGAGGAGGTCATGACCTCAGAAGGTTATTTATCAACTTTGAGGTGGTTGAAAATACTTTCACTTCATAGTGACTTTACTAGTGAGTGTTAATGACATGAAGATCAGTTAGGTCCATGTAACCCTTGAGTGAGTTTTCTGGAACAATCCTGGTTATCCTTTAACTAGTGGAAGCTAGGGAGACACAACGCTAGCTTCAGGGGGTCACAAGTTAGCATAGTGCTGGTCCCAAGCCAGTATAAATGGAAGGTTTGCCTCAAGAAAGACATGTGGTGAAAAATCTGTGCCAAATACCAAATCAGGGTCAAATAAGTGGATCCATTCATTGTGGTGACCCATGGAGAAATAAGAGAGCAGGCAAAAGTACTTTAACTCATTATCTTTTGACTAAATATAAATTTTTGGGCCGTATCACTTAATCTTTGAATTCAGTTTTTTTCAGTGCCATTGCCACAGATGTACAATATCAAGCAACTAGCCATGCAGAGGGCCTTTATAAACATTTGTGAAAGAACGGGTTGTTGTACAGAGCTCACTGAATTTAAGCATGGTGCTGTAATAGGATCTCATCACTGAAAACATTTCCAGATTTTTCTAGATGCAGTATTTCACAAACAGCAGTAAGTAATAATCTTGCAAAGTGGGAGTGTTTAGGAACCACAGCAACTCCGCCGCGAGGTGGCAGAAGAATAGGAGAAGACTCACCTGTTCATAGCTCATGTTGGTCTTGGTGACGAGCTCGTCCAGATCTTGCTCATTGAGGAAGTGGTGCTTCAAGTAGTACTCCTTTAGGATCTCTTTCCCAGTCTTGAACTTCTTTAAAGGGGTTGGCCTGTCGACATCTGTACTTGAAGAGGTGGACCTTCTTGGCTGCTTCCTGGTTCGGGATCGTCCCCACCCACGATTTCGTCCACGTCTTTTCCGACTGCCGCTTCCCAGTTTACTCCCACCTCCACTGTTGGGTCCTTCGATGTTTCCACTTTGGTACTGAAAGAACCACTTCAGGTTTCCGTTCTTCCAGGAATACCGAGAGTCCCCGAACCAGCTGACAATGTAAGAGCGAGGAAGGCCGCTCTCCTCTGCCAGCTGATCGTACTCCTCTGGTGTGGGCCACTGGGTCCGAACAAAGGCACTTTTCAGAATATGGAGCTGCTCCGGAGTCTTTTTACTCTTGTCCTTTATATCCTTCTTGTTGCTGCTAGTCAACTGCTTGCTGCGATTCCCAGGAGGAGTTTGACTACCTTTTCGAGATGAAGAGGCAGGAGGCGAAGAAGAGGCCACTCCTCCTGTTCCTCCCCCTTCTCCTGCTTTTGCCCCATCTGTTTCTATTTTTCCTCCTTCAGAGGAATCTGGGGACGAGGTGCTGACAGACGGCATTTTTCGTCTCTCGGTAAACCAGGCGTCAATTTCCCTCCGCGTCAGTTTAGTCTCAGTCCTCAAACGGCTCAGCTCTTCATCTGATGGTGTGGTGTTCTTCTCGAAGCTCTCCTCCAGCACCACCAGCTGCTCCGGCGTCTTCTCCTTAAACTTCTGCAGAGTAAAGTCCGGGAACGGATTCCATGTTTTGGGCCGGGTCTCCTTCTCCTTCACAGGAGGTGTACGTGGAGGATGGGGTGATGTTGGGGTCTCGTCGCTGGAGTCGATAACAATGGTGGTGTTAACAGCGCTGCTACACGTGCCACCGCTTCTACCACCTCCGTCGTGAAACACAATGACGTGGCTGTTCTTGGAGTTGCGCTGGTTGTACCTGGTGTCGCTGAACCATTTTTTGATCTCCCCTTTTGTCAGATTGGTAAGTTTCATCAATCGGGCAATTTCAGCATCTGTGACAAAGTGGTTCTTCAGGTAGCTGGCTTTCAGCTCTGCCAGCTGCTCTTTGGATTTCTTAGGTCGCATGCTGAATGTGTCAACACTGAGGGCTGAGTTCTCCTTAGAAACAGAAGGAAAAGGTTACATTTTAATCACATTTTTTATCCACACAGTTCTAGCTGAAAGAAACACCACAAGGTCATGTGATGCAAAAGGTTCTTGTTGGTAGTACTGAGCTGTAAGTGCTTTCCACACCTGTGGTGAAAGAGAGGGAGGCTGGATAGTGGTACCCCGCTTCAGCTCACTGTTTGTCAGGGTGGGCTGGCAGGAAACTCTGCTGGAGCTCTGGGACTGGCTAGGCAACCCTGCCACTGTCAGGGTGATGGGACTGGTCACTGGAAGGTTGCCTCCTGGGCCAACCTACAAAGCATTAGAAAAAAGAATAATAATAAGGGACAGAGATGTGATGTTTTGTTTAAAGGGAAAACATGTTTATAAAACAAAAGTGGTTTTTAAGTGTTTAACCGCTGTAATGTTTTCATGTACTTGTGCTAGTGGCTTTTTTGGCAAGACTCCAATTCCCCATCTCCTCTCATGTCTGGCTAAAGACCAAAATCAACAGAGATCAGAACATCCAGCTCACTCAGAAAGAATTCAGTTCTCACACACCAAAGTGAGAGTAATAATTCACCTATTTGTTCTGCATTCATTTGGTATAAGAGGCTCGGTTCCAGAGATGCAACGCGATGTCAACACTGGGTGTAAAAGCACGAGGGAAGTGTGTGTGTCCACCCGTACTGTTGTTTCTGAGTGGCTAAATTAGCATTACTGGAATTCAGGATGCAATCAAAGCCAGCTTTTATCGAAGTGGTTTTTCAAACAGTCAAAGTGGTGAATTTCCAAATGTACAACAAATGTGCTCATTTTCAAATCTTCACTGTGATATCGACAGGAAAGCTATTCATAAGCACACACCTTCTTAGATGGATTTGTAATTGATTACTCCTTTATTTGCATTACATTCCTACTCATTCAGACTAGTTCATTATATCTGAGACAAAGTGAAAAGCTGAGAAGGCCAAGCCAGGTTAAGGCTGGGTCAAATGTAACACGTGTTTTTTTCCTTACCTACCTGTGTGAACACGAGGCCAGGCTGGCCCACTATCTGGCAGGTCTGAAGGATGGACTGCAGGCCGTTAGCAGCAGCCGACAGCTGGTGAGCAGGTATGACAGTGATGGTCTGAGGCACAGTGTGCACCGTGCCATTAAACTGCTTCCTCCTGGCCTCCTCCACTTCTTCTGGAGTCCAGCTGACACCGTGCTTCAGTCTCTGAGCTGAGAACCACACCTGCGACACAGATCAAGTACATCTGACTGTAAAAATTTGCTTTAAAGTATACTTTAAAACACTCCGTTTGTAGATGAAAAATGGGAATTCCAATTGAGGTAGTTTTTCACTTGATAAAATATGCGCATTGATGTGGAAGAATGAAGAGGATGAATGGTGATATGTGTATTTTGTTGTTTATCAACTAATCAATGCAACACAAAAAAAAAAGTAGATGGCCACAATACACAGGTAAGCCTCTGAATTCCATACTGGTGAATCACGAATATATCAGATTTGAGCCCTATTTACTGAAATCTTTATGAGCAGAGGTAATCTACTTCATGTACCTTGATTTGTTCCTCTGTGAACTGTGTCTGTGCTGCCAGGCTGCTGATCTCAGCCATGGAGGGGTAAGGGAACTTCTTATATGTGGTGCCCAGCAGAGGGTTGGTGTCCATAGTAGCACTGTAGGAGGGGATGCTGCTGAGGGGAATCAGTAGCTGGGGCTGAGCTGCTGCTGTGTTTTGCTGGGCCTGGAAGGCAGAGAGCACCTGGAACAAAAACAGAGAGGGATAGAAATGAGAAATGTCGTTCATGCAGAGTGGCTAAAGGAGAGATGGTGTCCAAGCTCTATTTGGCAGGCTTCTGGCCAGCTGAAGTGTTCCTGAACGAGGCAATGAATATTTATCAGCTGAAGGGCTGCTATTATGCTGTTGATATTTAACATTACAGCAATCCTTTGTCCAAAAGCTTGCAGCAGACTTTAGGTACAGACTGCTGCTGGGTCTCACCACATGCATTAATTGCTCACAGACACAGGTAAAATTGGTATTCGTACAGCTGTGTTACTGTAAAACACTTCACATTATATAGTGTTTCTACCTGTGCCAGACCAGCAGGCAGGACCGTGGGATTTAAAATGGATGATTTCCTCTGCAGTTCTAACTGAGGGGTGACCAGCAAGCCGCCTCCCCCGAGCTTCATGGAGTCGTGCATGAGCATCTCCATAGGCGTCATTGGCCCCAGAGGTGCTTCGATGGGTTCCTGCTCCCCACCCAACTCTCCCTCGCCACCTACTCCAAAAGCCTCCGCCGCCTCATCTGCCGATTTCAGGGACACAGCGATTCTCTTGGGTTCAGATTTGGTCTTCATCCTCATGATCGGGGTCTTGCTGAGAGAGATGGCAGCAACTGCCGCGGGGTCTACTGCCCCCTCCCCAGGGGTGTCACACTGTTGCTCCTGCATGGGCTGGTCGCTGCTCAGATCCTCAGGAGGATTTGTACTGCTGCTTTTCAGCGAAGGACCGACGGCCTCTCTGTTGTCTACAGTAGAGACACCAGGTTCATCTGTAGTATTAACAGTAACAATAATGCAGCATTCATTTACAGCACACTTGTGCATACTAAGTAAATTTCAGGTTTGTCAGGTTGAAAGAGTCTTACCTGAATCTGGTGGAACAGGGACAACAACTACAGCCTGCCCCAACTCCTCTGCAGTCAGCCCCTCCTCCGTTCCCTCCTTCACCTTTGCCTCCTCCTCCTCCCCAGCGTCTTCCTCCTTCGTTCTTTCTGTTTTCTCCTCCACCTCCTCCTGCTCAACCACATCAGAGGGCACCACCATGCAAGGTGTGGTGGATTTCCGGCGGCTCGACATTGTCAAACCAATCTTTTTACTTCTCTGGCAAAGCTAGATGTGTGGCAGAACTGTCGAGACTCACATATCGCAGGCAAACGTGCTCCCACTTGAGAGTCCTTGAATTATGTATTTCTAATGGAAAAAGACACACACACACAGCAATTATTCAAATAATCTGCCCACTGTTGCTTAAGCATTCCTGTTGTTGTTATCAAATCCTTCCTTTGCTGCCAAAGTTAAGAAACTGTGTGTGTGGGACAGGAGTTCAGTTTTCAGCTAGTAAAAACAAGTTGCTGTGTGTTTGTTACTAAATTGAGTGTTTTAAAGAAGCAGGTAGGGAGGGGAATTACAAGTAAGCCCAGGCTATTTAACTTGACTGAATGCAGGTTTAATTTTTTACAAAGCGTAATTACGCTGAAGGCTTAAAACTCCAGCTGGTTCTCACAAAATGATTGGACATTTTTATTTATTGTTTCATTTATGCTTTGTCTTTGGTTTGGTTAACAAACGACTTCAGTCCCTCAGTTTGGACGGGCAATCCTTGTGAAAGCTGCAACACCACAGTCTGTCACGTTCGACGAGTGTGCTATTTTAAGAACAGAAGCTTAATGATTGCCTAAATGTTGTGCATTTAGGAGACATCTATGAACTGGAGCTACAAATGCTGCGCTGACTTTGTGCAATTGCCACCTTCAGGATATGATTCATAAAACCCACATAAAACTTTCATTTCATCTTTAAGGCTTTTACCACTTAACTGGCAGTAAAGGTGTCAATGACGGCAGGTTAACCCTTTGATACTGTTACGGATTTCAGTTTAGAGCAATACTATGGAATCATGCTGACAGGCAGCGGTCACAATTTAAGATTAAACAATCCCCCAAACGAATCATTAATTAACACAGTTAGTTCCACCATATGTTGCAGATGAATTCCCGATGAGGTGACTTTTTTTTTTTTTTACATTTTGAATGAAGTTATTCATCATGTTCATTCATCAGTTTACTGTTTAATTACTTGATGTGTGATGTGACTTAATGATGGTTTAATGATGATGTTATAACAGTGAGACTGTTATAACATCACAGTCTAGGCCAATTAAGTTCTTTTTTTTTTTTACATTGTACACTGCACGGGCTATGAACTGCACAGTTCTTCAGATGATGATGTAACTGCGTGAAATTGTGAGGCGAAACTAAAAAACTTCTGTTTTAGTTACCACCCGATCAGCTGAGTTCTCTGCCTCCTAAAGTCATCACAGACACTTGTGAATTTATACCCGAGACATTAAAAGAGAGATACTGCAACAGCAAACAGCAAACGTGGTACTACAAGCATAACTTCAAAGGGTGAGAATATTGTTTTAAGGCAAATTCAGCAAAATTTTACACAATTTTTATCAGATTTGATGAGTGATTTGATACATGTGCTATATTTGTGGGAGTGACGCTTGAAAACAAGCTTATTTCAGACAGTGCTTTAAAGTACCTGTGCAAATAAGCGATGTCAAAAGCATTACGTGATGGCTGCCTAGTGGTGAGACTTGCCTCTAAAAAGACTTTGATTACAGTTTCCTTGTGTAAACATGTGTTATTAACAGGTTATTATTAGGCTATTATTAATAGGTATTACACATAATACGTTGGGTACATAAGGTAACAAGAAATAATCATACAGGACTTAAAAAGGACCGCATCCTCATATACAATCACGTGGAAAAAATGTGAACAAGCAGAGCCTGGATCTGCTTTGAAACAGTTAAATCCAGCTGGAGAAGATCTTCAAATAAATGATGGTAAATTTACATTGTTTGCACTGACTGTGCAATTTAGATAAATAAAGGAAATTCATAAAATTAGAGTGAGGTGTTTGAGATTAGGTGCCAGTGATAACAACCTCCTTAGGGAGTGACAGTTGAGTTCTGTTTTATTTACACTTTGACATCTGTGATCTTGAGTGTGTTGTGTCATCCTGTCAAGGTCTAAAAAACCCTTTGAGGCCTTCACAATAGGGGTTGTAGTTGTGGAGACTATAAATTTGGCAAGGAGTTTAAAAAGACCTCTAAAATGATTTAAATTCATCAGATCAGGATATATTCCAGCTAGTAGGAGGATCATGTCATAATCTATTTGATTATTTACATCCTGCTTTAAGGCACAGATTGCCTACTCAAAACTAATATTTGAATTCACTTTGCATGTGTCTTTGCGAATTAAGAGTTTAACTTAGCAGCTTATGAATGCCAGGTCGTTGACTGTGACACAAGCGCTACAGCAAATAAGCAAACATTTCCCTCTAACACGCCTCTGCACACGTTTTGAGCCAACTTCTCCTGACTTGTTGCTGGTAAAGTCACCCTAACAGATTATACAGAGGTGTGGACGGCATGCTACGCTGCTCTGCCATCATGAGCTCATTTGCATCAACTGTTAGCAACTCAATAATGCGGAGGTGTGAGCTAGCTCATTCGTTATAATTATTAATGCCACGTTCCAGCTACAAATTATTAAACAAAATAAGGTTACTTCGGCTCTAAGGCATCCGACACGTACAAAAAAATGGGCCAACTAGCCAGTGTTAGCCGGGCCAGTCATAATTATTGATCACGTCTGGCGGTAAACTTACTGGAACTACTGAAATGTGCACTGTGTTGCTACCAGGCTGTCGAGACAAGGCGAGGAGTGATTTCCTGGGTCTCAGCAGAGCAGCTCTCAGCTCCTCTCTGGTGGTATCTGTCGGCGTCTCTGCTTTCGCCCCGGCTAACCGCTCAGACCCGAGCCTGGCCCGGGACCGCAGCAGCGTTAACGTTATCCGGGCAAGCGGGTCTTCCCAAACCCAGCCGAGGGAGGCAGACAGACAGACGGACCGGTCTTACGGCTACGGCTGTCGTTGGCAGATGCTGGAAAACACCGGACATCTCCCTCTCTCCTCGTCGGAGCAGGTTACTTCACGCCAAAGGGGGGGGTTCTTTGTCAAAGTTAAACCACCGAACGCACGGGAGTTACATTCATACCGTGACCGTGCTGTTTGCTGACCCAATTCTCTGATTTTTTTTTTAACAGCAGATTTTTTTAATGATCAAACGGCGTCATCATTCAATGTAATACGTCCTGACGTCATTCCTCGGCGACTCTCTCTCTCTGTGCTCTTAAAAAAATTTGGGAGAAATTTTATCCTAAAAAATGCCCAATATTACAGTACAGTGGACGGCGTGAGCTTGTTTTAGCCATGATATCCTCAGAGAGTAACTGCGTTTAAAACAGCGTGTGCGGCGGGATGTAAACTCATCATTTCCCCGATCCGGCTGCGTGCCAAAATGTCCTTACATGACCTGTCAGGGCACGATGAGAAGCTACTTAAGGACAACACTGACAATGCAGACTTTCCTTTCAACGCATGCGATACCGTGTACAATTGCTGTTCAGGCTTTTCTCGTGATTATTTTCACTTTTGAAAAAGAAAAAAGGCTTTAATGTAAAGAGCTTTTTAAGCTACCGTGAAAAACGCCTTTTTATGTATTTAAAATTAAACGAGGTTGTCGCCTTCCTTTTGTGCCAGCCATACAACTGATAAGAGTCATACAAGGAAGCGTGGTATAAATGGATAAACACTTCAGGATGCATCGTTTTCTGTTATCAGTTGCATGGCACAACAAAAATCAGTGTGTGGATCATTTTAATTGCACTTCATTTAGTTAATGTGTGATAATAAAGTCACAGGATTGTTAGGAGACAGCAGCAGCTGTGGAGGCATAAATGCCTAAAATGGGGTGACGTTTAAAAAAAATCCTGGATCCTGATTTTCCCATAATTCAATTAATCTCTCCGGTCTTCCTACTCTTAACAATGGTTGTTAAAACTATTATCTCTATATAAAATCTGATAACTTTGTTGGTGTAGTCCCTCCACAATCACTGATAACAACTTGTAAAACTTTCTAAACCTTGATTGGCTTTCGAATAGTCAACCACAACTTGTAGTAGTGAAATACAGGAAGTGATAGTAAATAGTCTGCTGATACCCTGTAGTGCACAAATATATCAGATTTCTGTGGATCTAGTCTTTTTTAAACGATCAGCTTGGGGGGAGAAGAAGGCACACAACAACAGTTAGAGGAAACCCATTTTATTAAATATAGACATGAGAAGTGGTACAAAGTATTAGCTAATGCAAATATAGATGCCTGTGGATTTCTATGAAAATAGAACCACTCTTTTTCTATTTATACAGATGGAGGGATTAGAATAACTATTAAAAATGATTTTGCTGTTCCTGTGGAAACGTCAACAGAAGTCTTCAATTTCTTGCTCCATCTCCTAATAAAACAAACACACAAGGGAAGAACTACAGATTAGGAACATTAAAATACTTCGAGCAAAAGTACATGTCTTTGAAAATAAAATACAAAACAAAACTGATCAACAAAGTTCAATTGTGATAAAATACTTATACGGAGACCCATCACTAAGGTTATCAGTTACACCAACTCTGAATATTTACAGGAGCAAAGTTTACCAATGCTCACCTGTATTAGTGCAGTTTTGTTGAAGTCTCGTCTGTGTCTATAGATGCTCTGGCAGAGTAAAGCATACAGCTTCTCCAGTTTATACACCTCATAGCCTTCTGTTTTAGTTACCACCCGCTCCAAAAGCACCTGAAAACACAGGAAAAAAAGGAATGATATATATATAATCTGCAGTTAAGCAGTTTAGTCCTATTTTTTGTTGTTGTCAGCACACACTACAGTATCCCACACCTTTAATTTGTCTTTGTCCACAACTACAGGAAGGGTTTCCTCGTCCAACATCTGCAGAGCTTTGTCCACATTGATCATCTGCTGCTGCAGCACAGCGTTTTTCAGAGCCCGAGTCATTCGCCTCACATTCCGCTCTGAGACACCAAACAGACACGCACACACAGGAAAACACACAAAATGTTTACACAATTGTAACAGATGATAGCCTGCTGGTATTTTCACTCTGAGGCCCAAGGACTGTGGTCTAGAAGCACTATACTAGTAATCTGCTTTCCCTGCTGGGCATGACGTGTGCTTTTTTTTCCCCTTTCAGCTACACTGTCAAATAAACATGTGGTGTCACATTAAACGTGAGAAACCAGTCTTAGTGTGTCGACATCTAACCTGTGCTTGTGTCCTCCTCTCCTCTGGCACCTGCACAGGCATCTGTGGTTGAGGATTCTTCCATCTCCATTGGCTCAGCAGGGATGTTCAGCTCTGCCTCCTCTTCTCTAACTACCTTGAAGTTTTCTTCCTGGCCTACACACCGACTCTGCTCATTCTGAGTTTCTGACAGGTTTAGAGTTTGAGCATCTTCTGTGCGGGGGTGCTGGTTATATGCTTCAGCCTCTCTGTAGCTGTGCTTGTTAGTGTTCAATGGAAGAGGTTCGTGGTTTTCTTCTGTGTCCTGTCCTAACAGCTTGTTTTCCTCTAACTGATGTACCACAACCTTTTCTTGTTCATTCTGCGTCTCGATGTGATTTTCCAGTTTTGCTTTTTCACATGAAGTGACCTCATCTTCAGGATCTGCTTTCTTCTCCGCTCTCCCCTTCTCCTTTTGATTGCTCTGTATTTTCTCAGAAAGTCCAAAACCATCTATGTGGGTTTCTGGAGGTTCTGACTCTGACTCTGCATCAGCTATCATATGATCCTCCTCTGCTTTATCGCCCTCATCACATTCTTCTCCTGCTTTCTCAACTTCATCCTCATCATCTCCATCCTCCTCCTCCTCATCAGACCCAAGCTGATCATAATTTTTGGACACATGAGGAGAAATTGACTTCTTCTTTGCATAGTAGCCAGTGGACCATCGGCTCTTCCGACGTTTTTTCTTCTGGGCTGGGGAAAGAAAAAAAAAAGTTGTAATCCTTAAACTGAGTCACCAACATTATTTGCTACTGATTTAAGTGTGTGACCTTTACCTGTAATTTTTTGTGTTGTAAAAGCAGAGGAACATGGATTAGGAGTAGCTGGAACTGTGGATCCATCCAACTCTTTCTGTGAGCTGCTGTCAGTGATCTTAGCTTCAGCAGGAGATTTGGACTGTTTGGGAAGGACGTGGTAGAAGGAGGGAGTAAATCGTGCAGTGGAACAACCTGAGGTAGTCAAAAATAGAAATATGTACACCTTTACTTGTTTGAAACTGCAAATGAACTGCTCCTT